>OY992508.1:32031291-32296151 GCA_963921215.1 Scoparia ambigualis
CGCTTCACTTTTTTTTTTACGCTTTCGAACATCGCGTTCTCTGGTTAGTTCTTGATTATAAGCGACGCAAATAAAATGCATGGCTTTGACATGTCATTGTCGCTCCAGTGAATGTCAATTATGCGAACCAGTGAGCAGTTCGGGCGGACAAACATTACTTAGGTCGTTCGAATATCCGGAAGGCACGCATACACTTAAGCCTACCTATAAATTATTGATAATTTTGCACGTAGGTAACAGTATCGAATCTATTTATATAAATAAAAAGTCAATTCCGGCAGCTCCTATTTGGCTAATTGTTGTGTGTAATTTCCAGAACAAGGTTTGTATCTAGGGCATCGAACCCGGGTTTACCCGGCCCGAAAAAACCCTGGTATTTCGGGTTTTCTGGGTCGCAAGAAAACCCGGGTTTGGAAAATCAAAAACCGGGTTTTCGGATTTTTCGAGCTTTTTTACAATTGTTTTCTTGTCGGTTATTATTTGTATCATAAGTATATTTACGCCTTTTCGAAATGATCTCTTTGATTGAACACGCTCAAAAGTACCTAACTTCATTGTATCTCACTACATACAAACCTTTGTATATAATCAAAGATACAAACAAGTTAGTGAAGTTTACATCTCTCTTAACTTTTTTTGCACTACGCACTAATAATTTCTGCTTGACCTAATTAACTACAGTTGTTTTTTTGTGCGTAAAAGATTAAATTAATAAAGTAAGTTGCACGTTATTCGAGCGTTTGACTAAGATCAGAAATGACATAAACAGAATGAAAGATGGAGGCAAGATGCGTCGGCGTCGCGTTGTTGACACGCAACGGGAGCGGTGAGCTGCGAGTGAATCCCCCGCCATTTTGTTTCGTCAGTCCTCCTCCCTCTCTTCAGAACTCTCCTTTACCCATTTCAGTGGACCTCAGCATTCTTGGCATGGACATCGGCCGGGAACTGAATCCAAAATGCTATATAGAGAGTGTTGTTTTAACTGCCTCCCGTAAGTTGGGTATTCTCAATAAGGTGAGGCGGTTTTTCACTCCCGAGCAGCGCTGTTTGCTGTACAAGATTCAGGTGCGATGGAGTATGGAGTATTGTTCCCATCTATGGGATGGCCCCGCTAAATGCACTTGATAGACTGCAAAGGCGAGCGGTACGCATTATTGGAGATACTGAGGTAACAGCCTCTTTTGAGGACCTCCAGCTGCGAAATTACTACGGAGAGTGTTCTAAAGAACTTTTTGATCTAATCCTGCCCTTTCCTTTCCTGTACCGGACTACACGTGCTGGTCTTAGGAACCACCATCATACTGTGCAGATTATCAGCACTCGTACTAAAAAAATTGGCAAGTCGTTCCTCTGTAAGACCATTCGGCTAGACGCACGTGTTTCCCAGCTCCTATAGTCCCGGGTCTTTTAAGCGGGGCGTAAAAAGGCATTTATGCAGGCCGACATCATGAATAGGTGCGCTTGTAACCGTGCTTGTTCCACGGTAAGGAGCGCTCCGTTATTTTGGGTTGCATCGGCTGCCCACCATCAGGCAGGATGCAGTCACTATGACGTTTCACATAAAAAAAAATCTGCCTTCTTACGCGTTAGTTAGCCACTATACGAATTTATTGTTAATGTTAAGAAAAAAGTTTAATTAAAGTTAAAATAAGTTTAAATAGTCTTTAGCAGATTTTTAGTTAGGAGAAAAACTGATTATTACTGAAAGGCTTAAATTAAAAATTTTATTCTGATTCCAATCTCACTTCATACGAGTAAGTTAGCTACCAAAACGAATTTATTGTTAATGTTAATAAAAGAGTTTAATAATTTAAAAATATTTCTATATAGGTATCAAAAATAGTCTTCAGCATATTATAATTATTAGCAGTATAAGAACTGACTATTACCAAAAGACTAAATTAACATTAATAATTTGATCTGCGTGAGTCTGTTATCAAAAATAATTACTAGCTAGATAAATACTACATATTTTATATATGTTTTGAACAAATACTCATTGTCTAAAAGACTTTTTAATACCTATTAAAAATATTTTTGTGATTTTGAAAGTGATATGAATTCTTCCCTTGTTTTATATAGGTACCTACTCGTATTGACTTAGCAAATCCATACTAAAATACAGTTTCCCCATATTTAAAAAAAAAAATATTTCTATATAGGTATCAAAAATAGTCTTCAGCATATTATAATTATTAGCAGTATAAGAACTGACTATTACCAAAAGACTAAATTAACATTAATAATTTGATCTGCGTGAGTCTGTTATCAAAAATAATTACTAGCTAGATAAATACTACATATTTTATATATGTTTTGAACAAATACTCATTGTCTAAAAGACTTTTTAATACCTATTAAAAATATTTTTGTGATTTTGAAAGTGATATGAATTCTTCCCTTGTTTTATATAGGTACCTACTCGTATTGACTTAGCAAATCCATACTAAAATACCAGTTTCCCCATATTTAAAAAAAACGGGTTTTGACTACAAGAAAACCCGAAACCCGGGTTTTTAAAAAGTGGACCGGGTTTCGATGCCCTATTTGTATCACATGAGTGTTCTTATGAAATAATACCTACATTTTTTTGGAAATTCGTCACGGGGTCAATGTATTCTATGACGGGGTACATATACGGGTCACCGTGTTACCAGGGTAATATACTACGTGGTGTAACTATTTCGTATAACGAGAGTAGCGGGCGGCGCGGCGCGCGGCTGGCAGCTAAATCACAGTAATGATTAATAAGTAAGTAATGATTGAAAACAATATGAGCTTTAGCTCATATTTATACTGGGGCTAAATAGTGTACCTCAATGATATTATAAACTAAATGTATATAAAAATGTATATATTATCATTGGTGTACCTACTAAGTATTCGTTATTCTGTGTTTATAGTAAGGAATAAATAGGCCACAATAGCTACCTCGATTTTGCTATTTTATCAATTGTAGTGTCTCAGTAGACATTTGGACTATTGCACCTAAATAACAGCAACGATAGCCACTAGCTAGAAAAATAAAAATGCTGAAGAAGGACAGCACGAGTACCTGCAGAAGTTGTTTTTATTTATTATTTTATATCTTATTATTATAGATAGCTATTTTATTAGGCAAATAATTGTAAAACCAACTTATCATTACGTAGCGCAGTTTCGATATCTAAAGATTCTTGTGTTTTAGTAGTTAAATAAAACAAAATAATATTAGACAATCTGGCTACAACAATACATGAATTTCACCTTCAGCCCGCGCGTCATAAATCCATCCTCGTGTAACTTATCATAACTGTTACATAAATAAGTATTTGTTTTGATACTTAACGCGCGCTTTATTATTGAAGTTTCATGTTAATGTGATGTATGATGTATTAGGTATTTTAAAAGTAGGAATATGATTATGGTATACATACTCTGTCACCATACCTTAATATGGTATATATTATAATATATTACTTTTTTTATAATATAAGAAGAGGCAAGCGATCAGGCGGGTCACCTGATGGAAAGCAACCAGAGGAGTCGCAGATGCGTCGCCGGCCTTAGTTAAGGAAGGAATAGTAATTGTGAGGGAAGGGGGGGGGAGGAGGGGCCACCGGAACTCTCACTGGCCGGACGAAACACAACAGCACCAAGCAAGTGCCATTATTTCACGCCGGATATTCGTGAGAGGGTGGTATACGAGCGAGCCGACCCAATGCGTGTTGCAACGCAGCGTGGCTCTACCACTCAGTTAGTGTCACTCATTTAGCACCACCCAGGGGTCACGTATAGGGTCTCAACGGTAAACCTACGGACTCGAGTAACTTTAACCCACTTTAACCCCCTACTTTCTACGTATAAGTGTTCTCATTATCATCATCAGCCTATAAACGTCCCATTGCTGTGCATAGGCCTCCCACGTGGACAATAACACGTTGGGATATTGGGCAATAACCCAACACGCTGGCCCAATGCGGGTTGGTGGGATTTAACTTAGGACAACAACCGGGACCCACGGCTTAACGTGCCTTCCGAAGCACGGAGTATAATAAATTGTTCTACCGCTACACTTATAGCGGTATTTTTCTATTCTATGGTAAAGTCGGCCGCTTCCCCCCCCCCCCCCCCCCCCCCTTTGCCGCATTTGTCTCGCGATGTTTTAAGGCCACCATTATGCAACTGATAGAGAGCGCTGGCACCCTGGACGATCTTTCATTAACCCGCTTGTTGCTTTAATACTCTTCTCGACAACTCTTCTAACCCAATAATTCCAACATATTCCGAGCACCCGCTGTCGGTTTTCCTAATGCTACTTTACACATACACACTACCATAGGTCCAAGACGCTACCTACTCATTGCCGATGAGTTCCTAAAAAAGACCTGTGCGCTGTGCCAGGATCAGATATGTGCCTACACGCTATTCTCCTCTCCGCACGACCTGCGAGCCATAGAATACGTACCCCGAGCAGAGGTCATGGCAGTTTTCCGCTGTCGTCATCCGACTTAAACGAAACGCCTTGAAGAACCTTTAAAGGTACGAGGATTTTGCAGTCATAATATAGTCAAGTAGGCGGGAACAGCAATTTTTGAAAAACCTTTTGCTCTGCCTTTGAAATCATCATCAACCGAATGACGTTCAATGTTGGACAATGACCTTTACCCCTTAAGGATCTCCACTACCACTAGGGTTGCCACCCCTACTCTAAAATAGAGTATTGTCCTATTTTTCATGTATCCGTACTTTCTAATCTACGACACCAATAAAGTACGCTAAAATACTAAAGACAAATATTTGTTAAATGTCGCAAACAAAAAATACGTTTTTAAGGAAAAATAAACGAATAAGTAATTACTATTTTTTTATGCTATATAGTTTATTTTTGTTTTAACAAAATGAAAAAATACTCTGAAAAAAAGGTGACCCTAACCACCACGTCTGGTCTTGTGGTACGGCCTAAGTCTAACTTCAGGATCATACAGAATTTTGCATAATATAGGTATCACGACGATTATCCCCGAAGGGTTAGTCAGAGACCAGGCAATGAGGAACACAAAAGCAGTCATCACCCTACAGAGACCAAGCTCTATAACAACGCGCAAAATTTATACCTATTCTGATACCTATTCTGTCCTCCGCAAATAATCAAATATTACGAATCTTTAAAGCAGTCTTATCTTAACTGAATGTTTAAAATATTCTAAAATATTATCGTTCGGATCTCTAAGAATGTAAATTTTATGAGGTCTGGTAAGACACTGTTACTTACTTATTATAAAAACATAAAGTCAAAAGCGTTGAAAAATTTCGTCGGTCTAACCAATACCTAGCCCACTTTTAATTTTAAATCAATCTTGTCCATCCAAAGGTTGTCTGGAAGAAATCACTTTTAGTGATAAGACGATAAGACCGCCATTTGTACGTCTACTTTTATAGAATTGTATTTTTTATTTCTTGTCAAAATGTTTTTTGTGGTGAACAATAAAGTAAGTATATTTATCTTATCTTATCTTTATTTGAGAAATAATCACATAGGTATTACAAAGTTAAATTAGAAATGGCTAACCCCAAATACTTAATAACATTTTTATTATTTTTCTTTCATCATCATCAGCCTATAAATAAACGTCCCAGTGCTGGGTACAGGCCTCCCACGTGGACAACAAACAGCACGTGGGGATATTGGGCTATAACCCACCACACTGGCCCAATGCGGGTTGGTGGGTTTTAACAACAGTCATCTTACGACAACAACCGGGACCAACGGCTTAACGTGCCTTCCGAAGCACGGAGGAGCTCGAGATGTTTTTTTTTATTTGGTCACCCATCCGCGACCCGGCATTGCGAAAGTTTTAGCGGGCAAGATCGCAAGCCGAACGTGCTAGCCGCTGCGCCATCGAGCACCTCTTTCCTTTTCCTGTTTCTTTAAGATAGGTATTTATTAAGCATTTCTTTTTAACGTGTGGTAACAGTCTGAATTTAATATACAGTTTCCTTAAATAATTGATCGGAAAACAAAACGATACGATAATTAATTCAAAACAATAATTTTTATTTTTTTTTAAATATATCATTACATTATTTTGGATTCACGGATCATTTTTAAAGTAATCTTGGTAAGTATGTTTTTCCATTTCATCAATAAAATTAACAAAATCTATGAAATTTTCAAAATTTTTGTACGCGCATCGATTCAGAACAGCTGCACCTTTTTGGCGAATTATTTTATTTTTTGTTGTGTCCGTAATTGTTAGGATATGGTTTGTGTAAAATATTTTTTTTGGAAATTCGTCACTGTGTACGACGTAGGCGCGGGAGGACCTCTAGTAATAAATTGTGTTCCCTTTTACTAAATTGAAATTCAACTGAAGTAGATATATGTAGATGAGTTTATTTATTAGAGCTTCTTTTACTCACAGTCACAGTGGAATTCACTTTCTAGGAACTACCTTTACTTGTAATAAGATTCTGGAATTTACAAAAAAAACAACTTCTCAATTCCTCATTGTTAGTTTATTACCTATCTACCCATTATAACAAATTGCGCCCTCGTTAAGTTTTTCCAATAGATCTTAACAAAACAAAACTTATTACGCTGAACGCCTGTCCTCATTATCTCATTTTGCGAGCCAGTACCTACCTATGGGGGTAGGTACTTACCACAGAATAGATAAATTATTGTGTTCTGCTCAATGATATTATAAGTTCTGCTGCTGCATTCTGCATGGTTCTTTCTACGTAGTAGGAGTGGAGTACCTAGGTACACCATACCTACACTAACTCAATTTAGTTGGTGCCTAGCTTGGTAGCTACCGTCGAGACCTCTAACTTCGCCTGTGAACCCTAACTTCGCCTGTGTCTAAGAAAGTTAAAATATACTAAGTATTTGTGAATCTACAATGCCTAAAACTACCAAATGCAAAACATATTTTAATCCTAGCAACAATTTCGCGATCAAATCGTAACTAACTTCACTTCACTAGTGACACGTTCGTTTTTACGGTAATAGTAAAGCAATGACCTTAACATAAAATATCATTGTAGTAACGAGTGTTTTTTATCCAACACTGAAGAAACTTTGATTGGTGAGCATTTTAGACCGCAGGTAAGGCTAAAAATTGTATTTTATTATGATCTATTGTAATCCCTCTTTCAGAAAAATTAATTAATCTTGCAATCAGTTGTGTACATAAAATAGGTATAATCGTAAGACAATGATTAGGGTATCGATGCGGCCCTGTTAATGCCAAAGTTCGCCTACCTCTAGGGTTGTCACTTTGAAAGTGTGTTATGTTCATATTGTTGGTTATTTTTACATTGGTTGCTAAGTACCTACCAATTACAAATTAATAATTATTTACTATACACTTCTTGGCCGGGATTCACTCTGTCTGCCTTCTGTGACGTAACCAGACCTCTAGACTATTAAAACACAATTGCACTCTATCCATTTTGATGTACTGACATAAATTGTATCCAAGCGTATTTTGTTTTATTTTTTACTGTCTTAATGGGAACCCGGAAGCCGAAAATTGTGCAAGTAAAAAAAAAGAAAAACTGTATATTGAAGCAGAAAAGAGATTATACTAACTATAAAATACTTTCAAGAAATAATAGATATTACTGTGAAATTATTAGAAAGAAAGAAAAAAAATCATCATTCAAGTGGAAAAAATGTTTGGAATTCCTTGACGGACCCTTTTAGACAAAATGCATGCTAAACTTCCACTGAGTCCAGGTTGTCCCACACGAATTACTCCTGACGAGGAAAAAACATAATAAAAGTGCTCATTGCAGCTAGTGTATATGGCAGTCCTTTCAGTTTGCTTGGGAGAAAGTATTGCAGTAGATTGGTCCTTCAAAATTTTTCAAAAGTGGTTGTTTCACCGTTCCTGAACTAGATTTAAAAGTTAATAAAATAAAAGAATATTTTTCGTTTATTAAATTGAATTTAATTTTTTTAACTTTTCTTTTGGATTGACAGCCCTAAGCAAATCCGAAAAAATATATGAAAACAACTTTAGCCTAGTCCCTAACTTCGCCTACCACGTTTTTCTCCAATAATCAACTAATGAGTACAGGCTCTAAGTTCATTTTTGCCTAGGACATTATTTGTAATAGTTGACAGTGATACCCGTCAACACCTAGGTACCTACACGGCTAAGAAACACGTGGTAGGCGAAGATGGGAAACGATGGCCAAACTTCGCCTACTACCTTTGCGTAGTCTATTAGTCAATTGTACTATCTTTTTCCTAGTTCTATTGAACCTAAGCCATAGCCTTAGACAAATAACGTTTTTATTTGAGAATGATGTAGAATATTCCACAATTTGAGAGCACATTGAAAAAATGTATCAAAAACCAGGTGAAGTTAGGGGTCTCTCTACGGTATTAAAAGAATAATAATAATAACGTTTTACAAATAAAATAAAATTAACTTAATAGTACGTAGTACATATTAACTCAATGCTTATTAATTTGATATTGATTCATTTATTTTTAACAAAAGAATAAGTACCTTTACACCAAATTATTCAAATATCATAAATAAATAAGTCTATTTTATCATAATAACAATTAGGTAATAATCACGTACCTAACGAGGATAATCTAGCCACGGGGCAGCGCTTACAAGCACTAAAAAAACAAAATGCAGCCGATTCGATTGCAGCTCTTATTTTGTCTACGTTGCGTTGCGATTGCGAACACTACTAACTAATGTCAAAAACGACACGTTCAAACTTCATATCATAGCAACGCGCCACGCGCATTCTTGTAAAACGCAGTGTACAGTTTTCAATGAAGATGCAAACACAGAATCTACAAACCCCGGCTCAGTTGGAAAACATTGTGACACAGACAAAATGTATTACCAGGACTCTCGTGCCAACACAAAGACACAAACTATGCTAAGGAAATATTTTTGAGTAATTACAAACTTTCATATTAATTACCATAGCATACAAATTTGGTAGTTATAATTTTAATAAAACAAAATCAACAATTTAATAGAATAATATTAAAATTGTTTTTGTTACACATTTTACATGGTCTACATTTTTAAATTCAACATTTTATGACGTAGAAAGAGACAGCCGCATTTGTTAGAGTAGTAAGACGGAGCGCCACATTGCCAATGACGCCCGATATCGCGGAATGTAAGTTTGGTTATGTTGGTAGCACTGACTTAGTTCACTATCGCGACCGCAACGGAGCGCTAGCGTCGTGAAACACCTTTCATTGTATTGACTATTGACTGATTCTGAACACAGAGAATGATGTATAAAGTTAATTTATCATATTATAGTCTAAGTTCTTGTTCAAAGTTATCGTAATGTGTCTTAGTTTATGTGGAATAATGTCTCCGTTTACGTGAATGTGAAAGAAAACAGCCTGTCGGGTGCTACGCGGCCATTTTACTTGCAATGCGGCAACGGTGTACGATCCGCCATTGGAAACGGCTAGTGTCTTTTGCTGTGTGCAAGATTCATATTTTGTCGTCTAACGTGGCTTAGAAACAACGGATAACCATGTGTGATATAAGTGTAGTGCGGACTTTAGTGTAGTGAACCACGGTGGTCGGGTGATTCGAATAATGTGCGAACGATGGAAAACGAAGTGAAGCAGCGCAATCAGAGAAATAGGCGAAGGGAGCGGGCACAGCGCATGCAAGCACAGCGAGAGAGCAAAGTTAAGGATGGGGACAGCGGCGAGGACGAGTCTCCGGCGAGGGAGAAACCGCCTCGTCCTCCGGCCAGGAGAAAGAAGTCGCGGGAGCCGCTGGGAGAAGAGGATATCATAGATGGTTTCGCCATAATGGCATTTCGCACCTACGAAGATCTGGAGGTCAGTACGAATCCCAATCTTACTAGCTATTATGGTGTTTATGCAGCACGTACGATATTCTAAAACAAAAGAACCGTCCATGTAATACCACTATTATGTACTTACTATCCCAATAAATCCAATTGTTTACTCATACTATCGCCCGTACAGGGGGAGTCTCGTTTAATTTATTTTGAACAACAGGAATTCAAATACAATGTAAGCCTAGTAGAACTTCTTTTGTGTTTTGCCAAATTCGGGCTATGTACTCACATTCATTTACTATTTATATTATACCTACCTAAGCCATGAAAGGACAGAATGAATGGGCTTATTTTTCAATTATTTAAAAAGTTAGTTGCTTTTACTTTTAATTACCTAGTTAATAAAAATACGCTACTCTGCAGTTGCTTTAATCATCGCCTTCGAAGTGCATTGACCCATCGTATGAACCCTGAGTAAACGACGGTAAAAAAATCACTGTCATCATAATGCTTCTAAATGTAGAATTAGTGAAAGTTATTTTAGAGAGTAAGTGACGTGAAGTAGTATTTATAGCGTACTGTGTGGTAGGTATTGTTAATACGTATTGTGTGTACATAATGTGGATACGTAGGTATTATGTAGTGAGCAGCTGACACAGGCGCGCCCGCGGGCCCCGCCGCGCCGCTCCGCGCCGCGACTGCAGCCGCCGCGCTCTCCCACAAAGTGTAAATTTGGTCTAAGTGGCTTTCGCTCGTTTGTGCTCATTTATTGCGCCGTCCTCAAATGGCAATATGTTGTGTACGCCGAAGTCTTGTGTGTGCAAAATAAAACTACATTCTGCGCTATCGTTTTAAATTATGGCGACAGGCTAGCCGTTTGCGGCGCTTTGGTGCGGTGGCCGCGTATATTATAAGCCCGAACAGGTTCCTCTGCTCCTATTTAATTCACAACATGCGGTCTGCAACACTTATGCAATTTTTACTTACAATGGCTGAAAAGGCGGCTAATCACTCGCCATATGGTCGCTACCTGCCTACCGGGGTATTATTTAATCGCTTTTACAAAAAAATGATGTGGATGTGTATAAAGGTATTTATAAATTGTTTGAAGATGTGTATTATACACACATCTTCACTACAATTAATTATTCACTAGGCAACTACGTACCTACTAATTATTGCCGAAAATGCCTGTTCATGAATACATGATTATATTTTTAGCACTTTACAGGATTTACTTAAATACCTAATTATAACTTATTAAATCACATTGAAAAATTACGCAGCTAAGTATCTCTATCTATATTTCCTAATACAAGCCAGTAGGTACCTAATAATTATAGCTACCTACTTAGAACGAAAAGTATATTTTGTCAACATTTCTTGATAAATCATTGCCACGCCTGAAACCGAATGGCATTCTGAAACATACCTTGACCTTGGGAGCAGTGCGAAACTTGTAAGGTGTTAGGTATGTTTATTTACGTAGGCATAGACATTAGCATGTCCTTTTGTTTTTAATTATTCTCTGGTACAAATTCAAACACCACCATACAACGCTTTTTCGTCAAGGTTTGCCCATTCGTCAAATGCGTCGCGGAAGATATTATAAGATACTGCCGTAGACACATAACTACCGAATTAGGAAGAACCATCATAATAATATTATTATATTATTAGTCTATTGACCAACATAATTGTCTAAAAACAAATTAGACAGTTAGACATACGTTTTGTATTAAGGGTTGGCAATGTTGGCATGTGTTAAACAGCTATTTAAATTTAAATCCAACACCATGAGTTGTAGGCACCATAACATGCACATGCGCTCAGCGTGACAGGAGGTGAGCCCATCGCCGCTCTATGCCGTAGGATGTATGTGTAGTCTTTAGTCCGTTAGTCGCCTTTTACGACACCCAAAGGAAAAGAGAGGGTGGTAGTATTCTTTCACCGCGACGCGACGCGGACTCATTATAATTTGTTACTGCTCTTGTAAAACTGTTACAAAATTACTAGCAAAATTTTACGGCCACGCACTGCCCTCAAAAGTCATTAAATCACAATGAAAAGAGTTTATTACGGCTTGAGTTATTAATTGGCAACCCAATGGAACCGACTAAATGTCGTAAAAGTAGCAAAATTAATTAATGGCCCTTAGAAAAGAGCATGAAAGGTTGGAATAACGATTCGATAGCTGCATTATTATCCAATCACAGAAGCACCCAGCGGCACCAATTTCTTACTTCAGTCGTTTGGCTTGTCACCAGAAAATAGGAGCAGCATTTAAAATACCGTCAACCGTGACCCCGCCATTTGACACCCGCGGTGCAATGAACACAACTTTATTTGCGGTGCTTGATATTTTTCCCACGGTGCACTCGTCTATGTCCTTTCCGTTCCGTGTCCAATCTTAAGAATTACTCTAAAAAAGGGGAGTAAATAAAAAGTCATTATAGTTATAAACTTGTCACGGCAATGCTATTATATACGAACACAATGGAATGGTAGGTACCTATCTAAAACGGGGCAATATTTTTTTCTGGCATAAAATACTAACTTGGTACCTTTGTTTATCAAAAATAAAACATGAAGCATGTTCAAAACTAATTTGAAAAGTTTGACAAGGCCCGTCTACCTGATAAGCGACCGAAAAAGATTGGATGTGGCATGAAGAAGTTAGCGGGCGTGAAATATTGTAGACATTGGATTTTGCCGAGGTAAACTCCGGGATCCATTTTCTTATAAAGGTATTTTTTATCGTGTTGAAATGGTGTATTTGCGATATCGTAAATTCAAATAGAGGAAACACTTTTCGGTTTTACGGTACTATAGGGTAAAAGAATGTTCTTGGATTTTTATACAAAGCATGCTCTTGATCTTGGATACACACATCACATCATACATAGATCAATAAATGTAGGTACATTTAGTACAGGGACTGAAAGCGGTTACGGTATAAGGTTACGTTACCGGTATAAGATAAGTGTAAGTGTACCTTTATAAAATAGAGGTAAGGCTACACCGTTATTTAACCTTTATGCGATATCGGTACCGAAAAACGTTGAATTGACAGTTGCGGGGCGCGGGGTGAGGGGTTTGATATTGAAAACAAAGCAAATTGATGAGAAAAACCATGATATTAGTTGTTTATGTTTGAGATGGTTGTTAGCAGTCTCTTTCATACCGAAATATACTTTTATTATTTATAAACTCAAAATTACGTACGGTACCGAAATAAATTTGGATATCGGAATATTCCGGTAACCGTTATTTTTCGGTATGACGTCATACCGCCAATATAATACCATTTTTTTTTTGTATTCAGTCTTTGGTTAGTAAGACTATGGCGAGGTTAAAACACTTAGTAGTATAATTTGTATTGTAGATAGGTAATAAATAAACAAACATTGTTAAAAATACAACATACGTAACTCGTAAGTGTCAGTAAGTACCGTCACTTATTTAACTTCAAACGATCTTAAAAATATTTATTCAGTCAAATGTAAAAAGTAAAGAGGCATATATATTAAAGATTAACATAAATTTTTATTGAGCACTTATACGATATCGTATACGAAGATTACGTGTGAAATCAATATACGGAACAGGAGGCATTGGAATCACCCGCAACGTCTGAACCGTGTTAGTTCAAACACCCTACAACTACCCGTCCGCGGGGAGTGCGCACAGTCACACACTGAGCACGGTGTTATAGCCGTAAATACTACCTGACCTAACTTTAAACAACTCCGTTTCGCCGCTTTTACCTCTTGGATGCTTTTCAGATTTTATTACGCCACTCAAATTTTCAACGCCCAAGTGAAGTGGCTTAACTTCGAGAGTCAAGCACCTACTTACAGTACTCATCAAATCAAACCTAAACCTCGGGCCATTGGGTTCTAACGATATATTATTATTTGATTTTCAGATAACGTTTGAGAGCATAGCACACATTATTTATGTAACGTGTTAGTGACAGGCGTTTATATTGTATGCACTCGGATTATACATTTCGTAATTACGTTCGCGTATAGGTTCAATTATTTATATGAACTGTGCGTTTGAACTTTCACTTTATTAGCAATGTTTATACAGTGCGGTTATAATACAATATAATGAATTGATCGATAGGGATAACAAAAATACACTTACACAAGTTTTATATTCATTAACACTTAAGCTTGCTCATATAAAAAGGTATTGCTAAAAAAACAGCGAACATTTATGTCCGCAAATTATAATGCAATCTTGATGGATACAAGCCTTCAGAGCAGTCAGTTAGGTGTGGTGGCGTCATTATGTCTTATTTGTACGGACGAAATGTAGGTGGAAATTAAATTGCACAAATTGGCCAATGAGCTGGCCGAATACGTCCTTGACAGGATCCAACGTAATTGTCGTGACCTCCAAGCTAAACTTATCGCCTTTAACTGCCGTAATACTCAGAGACGTCAATTAAGTTTTAATGACAATTAAATGTGTTTCCTTCTCTATTTAGCACTGTACATAAGAAAGCTACGGCAGCAAGAGACTTAATTGTTATTAAAACTTAATTGACGTCTCTGAGTACGGCAGTAAGTGATTCATCTTGATTATCTGTTTCTTTTTTCATTTAGTTTTAACTATGTACTCCTACGTGCCAACAATACTCATTAACAATTCCAGATAACGGCACCGCGTGCAGTTAACTTCACCACTAAGTTACGAGGGGAACCTGTAGACATGCAAATATGCACCAATATCAGGAAACCTCTTCGTCCTAGGGGCGTAGCGTAACTCACACTGCACAACTCAAAGAATATTGTGGAAGGAAAGATTGCTTTTGTCTTGCCGCTTATTCTCGCCGAAGGGGGAGCTTTTGTTTACCATATGTTTTTAAAAGTTTTGATGTTTTCCCTATTGCGGTGCTTCAAAAACGGTTCGTGAAATAGTACAGTAATTTTAATGACTACGTTTCAAGTGTATTGTTTTTATTGCAAATCTGGTTTACTGCTTACGCTTGTAAGTTTTGAAATGCAGTTTTAGAAAATAAGATAAGCCAATTTTTTTAATAGTACAACGTACAAGTATTGTATTATTGCGATTTTATCATCATCATGTTAACGTAATTTATAGAGAATTCCTAATCAATCTATTACTCTAGATAATACAACAAATCTAAATTGCTTGACTATATTTCGATAAGCTTAATTTCGTCCCCCATTTCTTGGTCTCCCAATAGTTCAATGCATCTGACAGAAATATTTACTCGTTTCGATAGCGGGCGGATCTTTACCGTAAATAAACCACCTTCCTTTGATAAGGTCCCTGCAAATGCGAAATTATTTATCCGTGCTTGTAATTGATTTACTTGAAACTATATTTATGGCGGAAAGCGGCTTTGAGATGATTATTTTCTTCGTAACTAGGTAACTGCACATTTTAAAGACTTGGTAAAACTAAGCGCGACTTCTCGAAAGCGTTATAGCGCCGCAAAATAACGTCGCGTTCGTTGGATGTTTCATTGTGATGTGTCTGGGGTTGTTGTTTGTAATGTTCGAAATAAATATAGAAAGGCTATCGGGAAACCGGATATTTAATTGAAAATAGATGTCGTAAGTTATACTTTACATCACCCAAGTAATAGACGATGGAGTCGTTGCTGCATTTAAAGTTAATACAAATGTTTATGCCTTGAATTAAATAATGAAAGTATTTATTAATTACCAGCTTCCTTCATTTGTTCTAATTAATCTTTTATTTACCTAATGCGACTCCTATATCAATAAATTTTTGCTTGTGTGTTTTGTGTAAACAGTTGTGTCTGTAAAGAAATTCTACTTGCTATCCAGTCATTATGCTAATACCTATTTACACAAGCATGTCCGACGCTACAATATATGCAGGGTAATATTCTATATCTTTATACTGTTATATGTTTGTTAAAAAGTAAGCCCTGACTGACAGAATTTAAGCCGCCCCGGCGGTCATTGTGTTTAGTGTAATGAGGTGGTGTTGGCCTGGCGCTGCAACTGCAACGCTTTGGTGCGCGTGAGAAACGCGTTCTGGTTGACTAAGCCTTAAAGTTTTAATTATAAACCAAATGTCTTCTACTTACGTGGAATAAATTAACTTCCAAATTGTAATTTTTTCATGTAACATGCGAATGAATTATGTTTGTTTTATTATATTGTTACCACAAAAAGAACTCGCTAGAATATTTGAAACAAATAATAAAATTGTATACGTAACTGTAAGTGAAGGCCATTCTACATACCTATCTTACTAATTTTCTACAAACAACTTTTCTGTAATAAGGAAAAACGTAGCACAATTTCCTGCAGATTTATCGAAATTTTATTCTGAATTTATAAGGTGCCGCAGAAAGGAAATAAAATTGATTCATCTCATCAACTGAAAGCCTCAAAGTCAATATGGAATTTCAACCAAACTCGCCGCTCAGTCTTTTTCCCTGAGTATAAAAATGAAAGATTACTTACGTGGCTTTACGAGTTTGGCTTAAGCTACATTTAGAGTTACATTATTAATATTATTACGTATTTGATGTGAATTGAAATGGTATATTAATATAATCAGCACAGTCTCTTGTAAATATAACAAAGTTATTGGTTACTCCAATATTATTTAAAACAACAAAGATAGGCTAATTATAGACATAAAACAAACATTTCGTTTAACGTAGAAGAAATAAAGCTCATTTATCCAGATTTAATGTTAAATATATTACCCACTTCGGAAGGTCGTTATAAGATGTGCCAAGTGCCGCAAGTGGCGAAATTCGCGGAGATGATAGAAAGCCACGTCAGGGAGTTAGGTCGGCGGGCGGCTGCGGGACGCTCGCGGCGTATCTCGGCGATCTGCCACCATCGACCGTGGCGCCCTCTCCGCTCTCGGCCATCTCGATTAAATAACCTGATGAGAGCCCCCGAGAATGAATGTGAACATGTCGCAGTGGCCGGCTCCTTTCCACCCGGCCACTCGACGACCTGACGATTGAGCACTCAACAACCTCTTATCGGATTTTACGTTTTTAACCGTGACTAATATATTGTATTTCAAACTCTTATCGTCACAAGCAATAAGCAGTTTTATTTCGTTTAAACATGCGTAGGAGGACTAATGATTTACTACACGTTATGTGCACGTTTTGTATTCTGTTTAAATTTTACTAACATAAAATATTAGAGCTAGCTTTGTGATAATCTAATAATCATTGTCAAATAACTCAGTGCCGTCGACAAATCTTACTCGAGGAAAAGACGTTTGATGTCTTGTGTTTACTTTTAATTGGACATATTATTAGTAAATTGTTGAAGGAAAGCTTGTTTCAGGATAAAACGTGTAAAATAATGTCATCAATAATAATAAAATAAATAACGCAGTCTTACATCTAGCGTGATTCATGACTGATTAGTAATGTTTCTGTTTTCGAAAATTTAATTCAATTTACAAGATTGACTTCTCGTAACCTATCTTTTTTATTTTATTATGGGAAAACTCTTTGTCTCTATCTCACTTAACAAATCATAGTTCGCAATTTTATCATAAGCCTAAAACATCAACTAAAATCATTTATTTATTTATTATTAGGAATAACAAACAGTTACATATTACATGGTAGTGTGACGAAATAACAATGCTTCGTATAAATGTATAACTGACTACGTTATTCGCGAAGTTACAGATATTTACGAGTATTTGCCAAATAATAGTTAATAAAGCTGGTCAAAATAGTAGTACGAACATAGGTATGTTTTTATACGAAACTGGCATGCTAATATTAGTAACATGAATATTAATCTATTAATAATGAAGTGTCAGTCGCTGGATTAAGCCAAAGTCTTATGAAAAATAAGCCTCCAAAAATTTGCACGGTAAATAAAGGTTTCATTGCATTATAAAGTACTGATTCATTGTGATGATAAGGCCGAAAGTGGAAATTCACTTTACCCGGAGTCCTGTCTACTGAGAACCTGTCGTATCTCCAAGTACTACACAAATTGTTCTATAATTTTATGAAAAAATCCCGTATTTTCATAAAAATAATTGTAGTGACCATGAAAGTTTATTAAAATGTTAATTATTCTATAAACTTACATATAATTATGGCTGTCTTGCTTGATAATGTCGTACCACCAACCAAACCTAGAACAATCTATATCCGAACCCGAGACCTCTGTGTATTCTCATACCGTGGTTAGGATTAAGACTACGGTCGGTGTTAGTGCTCTCAGTGTCAGTGCCGCCACCGGCAAATCACGGACGTATTCGTTTTGATAACGTTCATAGAAATTGTATGAAAGAATATTACTACTGTGTCGGAACGGAACTGTGACTTCACTGATATGTGTGGAGCAACCTTCAGGTGGCACTGCACTGGCAGCTCCACTCCACCGCATAGTTCCTCATTAGTTGAAGATTCTTAGTTCTTTCTTCTTGTGAGTAAAGTGCGCTTACACATTCAGCCCTGTCGTCATTTACCATCAGATCAAATGAAGGTCAAATGTTTCCACGTGGTAGATTTAAAAATACACTTAGCAATAAATGTACAAGATTATTAATTTTTAGATTCAAGATTTGACAATATAAATACAAATATTTTTATATATTTTAGCGTCTTATTAACGCTTAAATATACTTAAGTAAATTTTTTAAACACTGAAAGAAGACGACAACCTCAGGCGGGAATTGCACCACGCACCTTTCGCATTCCGGGCGGCTGCCTTAACCATTTGGCTACCGAGGCCTGGTTTTCACCCGTCGAAAATTGTCAGTGCTTGATGCTTATGTTTTTTAGTCAATCCAAAAATAATATTTTTACAAATATTGGAACATTCAGTTAACATTTCGATTCCGCCTGAGGTTGTCGTCTTTTTTCAGTGTTTAAAAATTTTACTTAAGTATATTTAAGCGTTAATAAGACGCTAAAATATATAAAAACATTTATATTTATATTGTCAAGGTGATTACCGCTAGTAGGTTTTGCGATCATTAGTATCTTTACGGTAGAAACATTGCTATCTTATTAAAATAATAATACTTAAACAAACAGTCTTGGATTGTTTACTATTAATGTTTTAATGGTGCTCATTCACACTTTTAATTGACAGTGCTTTTACTAGTGATTTTAGTATTACAAAGTAATTTACATATTGATTTAATCTTCTTGGTGGGCATGATGATTTAAAGTGCAGTGATGATTACCGCTCTAATATCATTATTGTCTATCACAGAGCACGCCAGCTTATTGCGTGTGTGTGACCGATAGACAAGTACTGAAGACATTCTTCCTACATCATGTCCGTACTTAGTAAAATCCTCCTACAAAACATTTTAAACATAAAGCGAATCACACACTACGCAGATACGGTAATATTTTATCTGCGTATAAAAACTTATTTATCTGAAAGCATCACACACTAAACAGATACGATAATATACGAGACGATACATTCACTCGGAATCCTTCACACTGATGCCGATACGGCAGATGTCATCTGCAGATATATTTGTATACGCAGATAATTATCTCACCATCTGTCGGTATATGTCGGTGCTCACAGATACTGTACGATAAAATATAAATTATCTGCGCTGTGTGTGTTGGTTCATATGATTTATATAGAGAGCGATATTGAAAGATATCTGCTCAGATACAGATATCTTACCGTATTTGCGTAGTGTGTGATTAGCTTAAGAAAGGAAAACCTCACACTTTCTCAGCTTTCTGGAACTTTCACATTCCATAGTTTATTATTTTTGCCATAGTTAATTGTTAGGTACCAATTTTGGAAATAATAACAATTGCGTTTAACGCACCTCCGCCTGACGAAATCATTTTTTATTGCGTCTTTCTTTAACATGACTGGTATTTAAACTTTTTACACGTATTAAATGTGAAAGTAGCTTAAACAACCGTTTTACAATCCAATACGCCGCTTAAACGTTAAGTAAAATGAATTAAAAACCTATTACCGTGCTACGGAATACATAACCATAAGTAAGTTAGAGTTAATTCAATCAAAATTCACTCCGCGATTCTTGTCCCACTAGAATTAACTGCAGTTCCGAGGAATGTTGAATAAATGCCTCATTTAACGAGCGCGCCGCAACTTAATTATATATTTTTTCTACATAGAGTTTATTGATCACGATTAGAGACGTGAGATCGGTTACTGGCGGTCGTTAAATAATGTCGGGCTTATAATATAATCCGTAATTTTTGGTCAACTAAGGTCAGCTAAGTAAGATAGATGACACTCACTTATGAAAATGTACACTTATAAATTCGTTTCATGATCTTTCCACGGTTTCTTAATAAATACGTACTAGGTATGCAAAGTATAGATTATTTTACATAATAATAAATTAACGTAGCATAGAAGTGATTAAATACCGAAAATAATAACGATTTATAAAAAGAAATTGGCTGTTTAACGCCTAGTATATTTAAACGCACTCAGTGAAAATTATGAAATTAAAACTCATTGTTGTCACAAGTAAAGATCACGCCAATGAGTAAGGTTACCGACAAATTATGGGTCTGGTCGCGGTTCGTGCGTCGTCAATTTTTAGTAAACTAGTAAGTTGGTCGCGATTCGTGCGTTTCGAAAAATATAATAAAAACTGCCTTCATGGAATAGTCGCGTTCCGTGCGTCCAATAATTTTAAGCGCACGAAACGCGACTATTCCATGAAGGCAGTTTTTATTATATTTTTCGAAACGCACGAATCGCGACCAACTTACTTGTTTACTAAAAATTGACGACGCACGAACCGCGACCAGGTCAAATTATGTATACTGACTGTGTCAGGTAGTCAATATTTATTGACTATTTGAAAGTTGTATTATTGTACATTCACAGTAATTAAGATTTAATTATATCCACTGTTATTCAATTTGACGTAGTTTTTAATGATGACTGACTTGGATGATGATGGAGATTTAGTGTACTTATAATTTTTTATAGAAAAACCAGTTAGTGTTTTTTATCGAGCAGCTCATTATTAAATAATATGTATTTAAGTGCTTCATTATCATTACTTTATTTATAATGGTGATCAACGTGTGAATGTCGATTGCAATGACTCTCTATTGTCTTCTAGAGCTTGTTTTACACTAGAAAAACAGTTTATAAAGTGATATAATAATAAGCTTCTACTGTAACAATCTTATTCAGACACGATTCAATTCAAAGTTTTAAATATTTTATTTATTTAAAACACTTTATGCATTTTAAGTACAGAGGCGGACTTAATGCCTTAGGCATTCTCTCTGTAATATCATTATTATTATTGAATTATTTTGGCATAATCTTACCTCCTCTCTTTCCAATATTTGCGGTCTGTTGCTTGCTCGTCCCAAATATCATTGTCATAAAAAATATGTAGTAGGTAGGTACTCCCTATCAAAAATCAGCGAGCTTTACAGTCGGTCGCAGACAGCAGTTGCGCTTTCGCCAAACAACAGACGAAGCTAACTTAAAATTAAAAAGTGAAAGTTGCAATCTAAAACATGGCGACATGTAATACAGTTGACATGATGGCACGTTTCAGATCAAAATGTTTGTGCGAACTCGGCCTTACGCCACCCGCGCGCGGCCGGCGCGGCGGCGCGGCGGACAGGTAATCGGTCCGTGACACGCGACGAGCGCCGCGACAGCCGTTTACAAACATTTCGATTACGTCCCTCATATTTGTTTCGGAGCGCGCCACTATTTTACCCTCGGTCAATTAAATTGTAACTTGTCATGAGACTTTTCTAATTGTTTCCATGTTGTTTCCTTCTCTATGATTTATACCGCTTTCAAAACTGTTTTTACGACGGAAGTCACGTAGGTAGTTCACGTGATTGCCACAATTTTCTTTTATTGCTTTTTAATTATACGCTCTTTTGTATAATAAACTATTTCATAGAAATTAACTATGGGAATGCTATTGACCATCTTATTTTTTTTTTAATAGATTTGCGTACTTACCTGCTTTGGAGGTATCCAATAGAGAGGGCCTTTGTTGATAGTTTTTGTTACATTTTTTGCTTCACTGCACCAACGACCGTCTGAAGTAAGTATTGTAGTTTTTTCTTGGCGTTTGTTTTTTTTGTGGCGTTCATTATAATTGTTTTCAACATGTGTATCCGATTTCGTATCACTTATTATTTACTTAGCTAGGTTCTAAAGGAGTCCATAATAAAAAAAAATACTTTTTTGTAGATTAATAATCTACAAAAAAATGTATGTTATAAATTATAAATAAGCAATATTAATAAATCTTTTTTATCCATGTGTTAAAAAGAAATAGTGATTGAGTATAAAATTATTGGATAAAATGTTTACATTGTGAGGGCAAAAATTTCAATAATAAAGAAATTAAATTATTGTTAAAGAATTGGCTACGTTTCCAAAATTTTTGATCCGATTTTTTTTTAAATTATCTTCCTTTGTCGTACAATACCAACAACATTATTAGTCGTTACCATTATTGTAACGCAATGCCCATGTATCTTTCAATTATCAATTTTATTACCACAGTCTTCTTATTTAATTATTTACGTTTATCATTATGAGGTGTTAACAGTTCACGAGATCATACAGTGTGTGTCACATGTTATTTTCAATAAAGCTCGACGCTAGCACGAATTAATTTCCCCGCACAGAGCGGGATAAATGTTCATTACCATGCAGTTCAGTATTCTAATCCGCGCCGCGCTAACCTCAGCTTGTCTGATGACTTAATTAATGACCCGCCGTGTTAATTAAACAGCTCCGGCAAATGTAACTTCACGCCTGCGGCCGCGGCTGCTTTCAGATTAAAAACAAAATGCAATTTGGTGCGCACCGACGCGACGACGCCCGAACCCGCTCCCAGCCTATTAAGGCGCAAGTCTCAAAATAGAAAATCATTTTACCATTTTGTAACTACATCGTTCACGATGGAAATGCGATTATCTGCTCAGAAAAAATGTATTGGCCACTTCAATGTACTATACATACTTAGTATAAGTCAGTCATAATTTCCCCACTTTAATAATTTAGCTAAAATGTAGTCGTTTTTTTGGGTTCTGTACATTCGATGAAAAAACGGAACTCCTTCAAGATAGGTCGATCTGTCTCACACAGGCAATTTTTCTCGGAAACTTGTTAGTAGGCAGTTTAAAAATTTGGCTTAGAGTTGATGACCCAAATACGTATCACACGCAAGTCGTCACCATACGCAAGTGGTCATAATTAGGTACGCATCTCGTCACGTCACGGATGTGGATGATATGTGATGTCTAGATATGATGTATTTTGACGTAAGTTGAAAATCGAATGATAAAAGGAATTAATTAATGTCAAAGTCAAATTATTTATTCAATGTTAACATATTCAGACACTTATTGAAGACAAAAATACATAAATTCCGAATGTGACTAGTCTACTAATTTAGGAATCATGTTAATTCATTTGTAACAAAGCTATTATTTTAGGAGCAAAGTATTTAGTTTGGGAATAAATTATACACATATCGCTCCCCGGCAAGAAAAGTGTCACAATACATTTTAGGTACGAAATGACATAATCGCAGCATTAGATTGCACGTATTTCATTTGTTCGGCTGTAGTAGTGTCGTATTTATGTTGCGCGTAGTTGCCGCTAGATGGCACTAAGTTCTCTTTTTCACGGAGCCGTTTCGCTCCGGTCACCGGCGTGAACAGTGTCACACTTGTGTTAGTACAGAGTGGGCGTGTACAGTATCGCCAGAAAAGCGTTTTAACTTGTGATGAGACTCTTTATCGGTAAGTTTTACATTTAAATATTAGATTTATTACGAAAAAGGTGACACATTCTATGTTGTGACTGTATTGTTGACGAAAAAGCATTGTAAATATTGCCGCATCATACAAAAAAACAATCATAACATGTATAGGGTCTCTTTTATCACTCATTCTGATATGATATTCACGTTTTAACGAATGAAATAAAAGCGCAACACATGTAAAGTCATTTTTGTTGTGAATTATTACAATTATCACCAGTTATTATAACTCCTTATGTTGTGTTCGGTCTTTTTTTATGTGCAATTGAAAACATTTTTTTAATAACAGTGTATTTTTTTCAGGATCATCATGAATAATAATAGTCGGGCAGCATTTATACTACAACTGGCTAGCGAGAAAAGAAACGAAGAAAATGCTATGAAAGATCACAATATTATGGATACTCAATATAGTACAAGTCCAAGCATTGTTGCAAAAGAACCTTTTTGTACCGATGAAAATCCAACATCAGGTAAAGAAAATTTTTGTTTTTGGGACAGTGATGATAGTGTTAAAGACCCAACTTTTAATATTGACGGTGGATATAAGAGTTCGTCCTCAGGCAGTAGTGTTGGCCAGCCGACTAAAAAAAAGCTTGTTAAACGGAATTCACAAAGGCTATCGGAAGAGAAGAATGAAACCGAACCTTACGTAAATATTGCTGCAACAGATAATTTGACTGTGACTCCTTCTACTTCTAAAAATAATCCACAGCGCAAGCGATCCATATCTTCTGATTCCTCTTCATCGAATTCCTCGTCAAACAGTAGTAGCAGCAGCAGCAGTGCTATTTCTAAGTCTATGTCACCTAAAAGTCACTGTAGTTCTAATGACGTAGTTTCTTTGCCATGCAATCAAGAAAGTAACGTACTTAACAATAATATTCCTGAGCAAGTTACGAGTCCAGTACGTAAATCTAGCAAAAAACGTAAATCTTGTGTGGACGAATGGCTGTCAAATAAAGCAAAAATATTGAGGAATTCCGGAAAATCATACACTTCTCGTTCTAAGTCACAGAAAACAATGTCTGAGAGGTGTTTGAAACCTCCGTGTGGTGAAAAATGCAAATTTAAATGTACTGAAAATATAAATAATGGTAATAGAACTGAAATATTTAATAAATATTGGCAATTAGGAGACCTGGCTTTACAGCGTAATTTTATTCATAAGAGCATGAAAGCGATTATTCCTGCGTTTAGATTTACCGGAAAAACTCAACCAAGAAAACTTAACCATAGCTTTTATTTCCAAATTGATGACAAGCCCATTCGAGTATGCAAAACTTTTTTCAGAGCAACACTAGATATTAATGACCGCGTCATCAGAACAGTTATTGAAAAATCTAAACAAGGTTTTCTTGAACAAGACAAGAGGGGCAAACACGGTAATCATAGCAAAGTTGCAGAATCTATTCGCCAGAGTGTCAGAGATCATATCGATTCAATACCACGAATGGAATCTCACTACATCAGAAAAAAATCGTCACGGGAATATATTGATGGAGGAAAATCTCTCAGTGATCTTTATAGAGACTATAAAACCTTGTGCGAGTCAAACAACGTGCCCTATGCAAACGAAACATTGTATTCAAGAATGTTTAATAGTGAATTCAACATCAGTTTCTTCAAACCGAAAAAAGATAGGTGCGAACTTTGTGTACGTTATGAGAACGCCGAAGGTGATGCAAAGAAAGACTTAGAAGTCCAGTATTTTACACACATTGAAGAGAAGAACCTGTCTCGACTTGAAAAAGACGCTGATAAAAAAACCTCTGGTCCAAATAAAATTATTGCAATTTATGACCTGCAAGCAGTCTTGCAACTTCCGCGAGGCAATACCTCTATTTTTTATTACAAATCCAAACTCAACACCTTAAATTTTACTGTGTCTCAAATCGGTGATGATAAAACCGATTGTTTCTATTGGCATGAAGGAGAAGAAAACCGCGGTGCTGATGAAATTGGATCTTGTCTGTTCAAGTTTATTGAAAATATTGTAATTCATTACGATGGACCAGGCCTAGATCTAATATTTTTCTCTGATAACTGTTGCGGTCAGAACAAAAATAGATTCATAATTTCTATTTATTTGTATGCGTTATTAAAATTCCCTAAATTAAAGTCTATAACACACAAGTACCTTATTACTGGACATACTCAAAATGAGGCTGACTCTGTCCATTCAACAATAGAAAAGCAAATACAAAGAAGACTAAAGTCAGGTCCACTTTATGTACCCAGTCAATACGTTGAAGCTATTAAATGCGCTAAGAAAAAGGGCAATCCATATACCGTGACAGAAATGTCAAACAGTGATTTTTATTCACTGAAGCGTCTGTCCGAAGATATTGGGTTTACTACAGCAAAATCTTTTAAAATATCTGAGGTGAAAATTTTTAAACTGTTACAGGACGATCCTACGAAGCTGTTGTTTAAAAACTCTTATAAAGATGAGTTTTCCGAAACAGTTTTAACGCGAAAAAAAAATCTTAATTCAATATCTCTCAAACTTGCGTACAGATGTAAACCGAAACTTAAAGAAAATAAAATAAAGGATCTATTGGATTTGTTACAACATAATCATATTCCCCATTTTTATGAGTCTTTTTATAAGTCTCTTAAGTAAGCAATTTACCTTTTTATAGTTGATTGTAAGTTCACCTAAAAATGTTATTACCTATAAAGAAATTAGTTTTTGTTAATTTTCATTATTTTAAAAACATGTTAAAGAATTTTTTTTTAGTTATTTTTTCTTACTGTATAAGGTACAGTTTCATAAGTAAAGAGAGCTTACTAATATAAGTAATAATGACTGTGGTTGTACTAAGACGTATGTCATGTAAGTTCTAAGATTACATTTTTATTTTATTAATGGCCAAAGATGTAAGACTGATTGTTCATTAGGGCAAAACTAGTAAATTAATATTAAGAAGTTTGTTTTCGAGATTATTTTATATAATTTTAATGAGAAGTTTGTAATTTGTGGTTACTTTTTCTTTAATTAATATTTAGGATCTTTTTATAATAAAAGTAACGGTGATTCGATACATTATAATGTGTATTATTTTTGAAACTCCAGAAATTTTTATCGAGAAAAGAGTCATAAAATTCACCTAATTAAGAATTTCTTAAAAATTACTTTGAAAAAAATACAATTTTGTTATTAAATTTTGCGCCCATTAATTAGTAAATAAATAAGCTATCTACAGATGACATTTCAGCAATCTGAATATTATAGTTTTTAAACTATTGACGAATAAATGAACAAAAAATCATTAAAGTTACATTTTCTCGAAACTACTATTTTTGCATTGTGACACTTTTCTTGCCGGGGAGCGATATCAGACTTGTATCTTGGGTATTAATTTATATTAATTTGGTTGTAATGATCAGTTAAAACATTTTAAATAATGTAATGATTTTATATATCAAATTATAGATATTATCTTTTTTCTTTACATGTTACAAAAAGAATTTACGGTAATGGCTAATTATCGTATTTAAAAAATACTAAGATTTAATTACCAATACTTTGAATGTTTGTGAACTCTCAGCACTAAAATTAAATTCACACTTGACCGGGGTTTTAATGATAAAATCAGCCATAAATCAGTTGTTAGTGGTTCTACAAATTTCTGATTATTGATAGTCACGAATGTTAATGTCGACTTGTTAACACGTGGGGTAGATTCGCTGTAAAGTTAACAGGTATATTGTAATGTAACAATTTACGAGAATTTTTCAAATTAAATTTTATGCTCAATTTACTTTGTTCCAAGGCTTTCGTGCTAGCTCTTTATTGAAAATAACATGTGGTGACACAATGTAATTATGATTTACATGTAATAAGTATACGAATCAAATCTGTGAATAAGGTTAGTACACAAAGAATATTGAAAAGATAAAATTTCCCTTTTTTTAGTTGAAACAATCACGAATACAGACGTTTCATAAATAGTCCATTATTAATTAGCGACGATTACAAATTGATGTGGCGATCTATTATTTACGGCTCTATAATGTTGGTATCGTATCGGCGCTGTCACATTAGTGATTAATACGTTGTTGGTGTAGCAATTACGGCGAATGACCGTTGTCGGCGGGCGGCTCGCCGAGGTGTGACCACTTTGTAGCGTAAGCAGGCCGCCATTTACTCGCAGCCCACTGAGTTATTGACCGATGCTAATTATTAGACGGCCTCTTGTAAACACACCACGTTCTTCGTAGTGACAACCTGTTTTTCTAATTTTACCTGTCAATTTTTAGTTAAACCCCAAAAAGATTTAGAAATCACTTTGTTCCTCTTCGAGATAGCAAAGCGTAGTACTTAATCATTACAAACATGTTAAAATGTAAGAATAATGCTGGAGGTATCCCGCTAATCCCGTATTAAGCCCCGTTTCCCACGGGGTACCTACGCTGCCGCCCGCCCGGCAGAAAAATAGCTTGCCCGATTCTGCGAATTCGTGATAACTTTTTTATGAGACTGAAATGAATTGTATAAAGTCCTCGGTGGAAGTCACATAAAGTTCTCAAGAGAATTTGCTTTCGTAACAGTCCAAAAAAGATTTATACCCTTATAATAAAAAGGAGTTAGCGGTTTTTCTTATTTTGTCTGTATAATTATGTTAGATGACTTAATATCTGTATTTACTGTTCGAACGTCAAACTAGCTTAGTACTTCATTGTATTACCTGTTATTATTGGATTTTCTTTTGTCAAAACGTACCGTATAGCTAAGTACAAAATGTATTATTCATTAGTATATGACCGCTAAACGAATGTAATATGTAATTTAATTTACAAACATGCTGTTATGTAACATTATGTTCGTCGACACGCTTTTATTTTACCTGTTGTCTATTAATACGTCGGTCGTTAATGTTTACAAAGCGTGTGAGTTATCGCCCGTGTACCTACCGCGAAACGGCTAATAGTGTTATTATTATTTATTCACATTTTGCGGTAGTCGCGGCGCAGCACGTGCTGCCATCGGCACGAGCTCAGGGTGGCTCAGGCTTGTACGACGACCATCTTGAATTTAACCCGACCACCTCCGTGGACTAGTGGTTGGCAGTGTTGGCACGCCGGTATTGGCGTCGTCATATCTGAGGTCCCGGATTCGATTCACGGTCGGGTCAATTTAGAAAAAACTATACCTAAATTGATTTCGTGTCTGGATGTTTTATTTGTATATATAATATAATATAAGTATACTTATATATAATATAAGTATGCAACCGTGTCGCGTAGCGGTGAAAGAATACTACCACCCCATCTCTACCCTTGGGTGTTGTAAAAGGCGACTAACGGGACGGACTAAAGACTGCACAAACATCTAACTGCATAGAGCTGCGATGGGTGCATGTGGTGAGCACCTGTCACGCTGAGCACATGTGCAGTCGCTGTTTGGTAAAAAGTGGACTGTGGCAGAGGACTGCTTTTGTGGTCCCAACCCTTTGGGGATAATAGTCGGGAATATGTGTATGTAATGTAATAAGTGTGTTTATCCCTTAGCTAACCAATAAAAACAAATTTCAAAGTAAGTTTAACTTGAGCTAGATAATTGGTGTAAGAGTGGAAGATTTTTTTAAATTATTATTCATTCTCATTGGTCGCGGCAGCACGTGCCGGCACGAGCCACTCGGCTCAGTCTCGATGACGACCATCTTGAATTTAACCCGACTCGTAAGCCACACTTGCGGAGCCACTTGACGATGTGCACGCTCTCTCGTGTTATTATCATAAAGAGACGTTTAGATAATTATGAACAATTGTAGAAAATGTAACATAATATTATTTTCTAGTTATATATTATTTAATAACATTTTAAACTTTCGTGGTCACTACAATTATTTTTATGATAAAACGGATTTTTACCATGTTTGAGTTGTCGTTTTTGTGTCCCCGATATTTCGGCGCAGTTGCATGCACCATGATCACGGCAGAGTAAACAACTCAAACATGGTGAAAATCCCGTTTTATCATAAAAATAATTTATTATTTAATTAGTATTCCCCTAAAAATAGTAAATCACGAAATCTTTGCCGTATCACAATTTTAAAGGATTATATACGAGTATTATTCATTCAAGTCACTTTTAGGTGCAAACTCTCCGATTCCGAGGTTGTGTAAATTGCCTAAGAGGCCTATTACATCTCGACTGTGATGTTTGCGTAAAATGGCCAATTTTGGCGTATGGATCATGGACTGATGAAATAAAAATACATTAACAATTATGACTTATTGAATAGTGTAGAATAGCTATTGGAATAGTGCGTAGCATATATAGGAAAAAATCTTATTCTAAACAAAAAAAAAACGAAAGTCGCTATAAGTTAACTGTGAATATCTCCTATCTACGATAATATTATTGAGCAAAATTTATACCAGAGTAATTGTTACTTCATGAGGAATAAAGATTTTATAATTAATTAATTATAATATTTCGATAAAAACGATAAATACAACTGTACAATTACTACAAAATGCGATGCGCCGGCCGTCCAAATTCAACTTATGCTCACAGAATGGAGATTAGTAATATTATACACAAATTTATTATCCTATTTCGATAAAAACGATAAATACAAATGCAAAATTACTACAAAATGCGAAAATGGGCATTTTACGCAAAAATCACATTCGAGATGTAATAGGCCTCTTAATGGATGTAGTGACTTGGGTGATCTCCATTTCGGTTCATTTGCCAAACTCAAAATAACCTTAAGCCGATCATGGCTTAAGATTGATAATGAAAATATTTTGAAAATAATACAAATAATAATAAGTAAGTAGTAAGTAATATTTAGTAGTAAGTCCTTTTTTATCTCTTTGCATGTTGTGTTCGCCTTAAAAAATGTTTAGTTACATAATTTTTGTTGTATTGTAGTATAAACAAACACTGGTGAACCTAAATAAATAAATAAAAATAAAATAAAGGGTGTAATATCCGCTAGGAAAGTATGAAAGTTAAAAGTTTTTACGGCATCACGCACGAGAGATATGAACTTTTTTAAATCATAGCTTATTAAAATAAATGTAAATTTCGTTATCTACAAACACAAACAAATGGTAAGGTGTTTAAATAATAACAACATTAGGTAATTGTCACTTTGCCAAACGATGTCAGACAAGAATTCATTCAATGGTGAATTTGTAGGAAGTGCTAAAATCAATTTTTATTTGGCGTCCTTACAACAGACGACAGCATCCACCGTTTAGTTCATTTGCTGTGTGTCGGCGGCACGGAATATCGCATAATGGTTATGGTAATGGCGGCCCTCGCCCATACCCCGGCGCGCGTCCCCTTCGCTACCCTCCGGTCATTTTTTTTTGTCATTCAAAAATGTGTCAGTGGGGACCCTTGTTTGTGCTGCTCCCTCGGTGGTCACGTGTTATCACCCCTACAAAATTTAATTGTAATCTCAAAACTCGAAGCGGAGCGCGCCATTGATATGGGTAACGAAAATGTCGGACCGATTAATTCACTGTTAAAACAAACACTCAAGTTATCGACACGCGATCATGATTTTCTTTTTATCTCTCGCATTTGTTTGAGTTTGAGATCTTTTGATTTGCCCGTCACATTTTTTGCGCGCCGCATTCAGTTAGGTATTTCTCGATCGTCACGATAAGGCGCTCGATAATTTCGTCATCGAGGCTTCTCACCGTTACGTTGTTGGCCGGCTCGAGCAGCGGGCCATTCCATTTTGATGCCGATGCGATTGTCGGCCGCGGCCCGTAATTTCTCGTGCCATGTTTATTTTATCGTTTCAGTAAAATATTGCGCTTCTATTGCTTACACGTACTTCGCTATTGTAGGAAGGGCAGAAAAATAATATTCTGTAAATATTGCGCTTTAGTTGTGTTATGCTATTCCACGTAAAAGCTATATGATCAATGGCTCAATATTTTTATTTTTGTTTTGTTTATATTCATTAATAATAATAAATAGTTAACATATATTTTACAAAAGGAAAATATTTCAAACAAAAATATGTTACTTACAAATTAAAGTTTTTCGTGGCCAGTATTTCGCATTATACATTTTGGGGCATTGGATAAGAGCCAGAATGAACTAGTTGTAGTTTGGTTGAAAGTTGAAGTCGCCACTAATAGTTAATTAGTCTTATTATAGGTTCGGTAGTTAGGTATTTTTATAGGTTCCGGTTACTTTTTTGTTTCTTACCACAGAATGTTTGTTTGTTTATATTGTTTACTGAGAAACTTATCCCCGCTCGTTATTACATAGTATAATAATGGTATCGTAACCTTCTTTTACTTTTTTATTGCAAATCAGTACTATTTTACTATTAATTTCTTAATCACTATGACTAATAGCACAGAATAAGTAATAGTACTAATAAGTACAACGTCGTGGGCAGCGTTATCTATCATCAACTTCTGATGTTATTGTTTAAGTTTAGTACAATGTTGTCATTCACAATCTTAAGTGCATACAAGTTATTTCATTGCTACGAGAAAGTTAAGACATGATTTACTGCTTCACATCTCATACAAGATAAGTTAATAGTTGGCAAGTGTTTACTCTATCTAGTCAACTAGTCAGCGAGGTTTACAAGTTCTTTACCGCCCCGTAACATGCAAAGCTCCTAAACGAGAAGCTAGTTAGGTACTTAGGGTACTTAGTACGTTCTCGCGTCTCGACTCTCATGCATAGTCAGCCAAACGGACGGGACTAAGTATGATTAAGTGGGACCATAATATCACTAACTTGGACTGGAAAATTCGCGCGCTTCTCAACGACCCGAGAATGCTAGAAAGTTTATGGTGGGTGCAATGAGTTACTCTGCAGCCACTCTCGGTTCATTTTTGCTAAATTATCATGTCGCTGAAGAAAACGTTTTCTAGATTAGACGGAAATGTACCTACTCTTGGTGGGTGGCGCTCATTCATTTCATTATAATGAATTTGAGAGCAGTGTTACAGAACTTTTTGTACTTGTTGTTTACGATTTATCTTGTGTTTTGTAATATGTTTTTATTAAAATATTTGGAATGTAGATAAAAAATAATGACAATGCCATTTAAACACAGCATGATATATAAAGATAATAGACTGAAATAAATATTCTTGATGTATTTTTTTAAATTATTAAACTGCACTAGACATGGGCGCCGCCGTGGCTCGCCGCCGCCGTTTAGGTATGGCGCGCCGCCGCCGCCGCCGACTGTTCAAAATTTCGCGCCGACTAGACTGTTCCAATGTGTTGGGCTCTTGCAACAAATCTCAGTTTATTCTTTACTAATGTGGTCCGTGCGGACGCCGCGCGGGGGCGTCAGCTCAGGTGCTCAATGAGGACGAAGACGACCTTATTTCCGATCAAGAGGGAGAAGAATCAGAAGAACGCCCTTTGTTTGGGGACTTCGCGAACGTGCCTAGCGTTAAGACGTCCACACCAACGCGTTGGCATAGTATCTTAGAAATGTTAGGGAGTATGGCACACTGCTGTAACTGTAACCGGAACCCCGTCAGCTTTCTTAGCCTTGGCTGATGCTCGAGCGCGCAAATCGTCGGGTACCCAGACCCTGAGAAAGCTCCAGTTAAAGAACATTACGTAGCTTCGCACCCACTTGGAAATACCTTTATGTCCGCGGAGAGCTTTGAGTACCTCCCCGCCGCGGACATGAAGCTACCCCCTAAAGGGGTCCGGTTATAGGTAATACAAATGGGTGCGAAACATTTGGAAATACCTTTATTTCCACCGCTGATAAAGCCTGACGGCTCACTTGCTCACAATGCAGCTGAGAAGTTAACTTGTTTGCCACTCTTTTGCAAAGAACTCACGTCTGGCAGTCGCTAGCAATGTTCCACCTAAGCTGCCTATAGCCGACCTCTCCATGGGAGAACCTCCCATCCGCAGCAAAGAGGTACTCAAAACCTCCGTACTCTAACGTGAATAAGGCTAGTGGTCCTGATAGAATCGCGGCCATTGTCCTACGTAACTGTGCACCTAACTTGTCTACTGTTTTAACACGCCTGTATTGTCTCTCACTTGAGACTGCTCTAGTCCCTCAGTCGTGGAAGCTGGCTAATGTGCAACCTGTGCCCAAAATAAGATACCCGTGCCGATCCATCTTACTGTAAGACGAGTTCAGTCAAGTCCATACTCTGCAAGATTATGGAACGTGTAGTGAACTCTCGACTGCTGTCATACCTTGAGACCAATGATCTCCTCAGTGACTGCCAGTTCAGATTTCGCATATTATAAATTTGGGAAGTTGGAACTCACTGGCGCATTGGACCTAGAAATAGTGGACGACTTTATATACCTGGGTTCCAACATCAGTAACGATCGTTCGTGCGAGAAGGAAGTGCGCAGGAGAATTGGCATGGCTAAGAGCGCCATGTTTCAGCTTGGAAAAATCTGGAGAGATCGCAACATTTCCGTAAAAACCAAAACCAGACAGGTACGGACTCTTGTCTTCTCGATCTTTTATACGGCGCTGAGACTTGGACACTAAAAGCTGCAGACCGCAAACGCATTGACGCTTTTGAGATGTGGTGCTGGAGAAAGATGCTCCGTATTCCTTGGACAGCATTTCGGACTAACGTCTCTACATTGCGAGAACTCAAAATCTCATCGCGGCTGTCATCCTCAGATGTCTACGCAGAATTTTCGAATACTTCAGTCACATTGCAAGGAAAGACGGTGACAGCCTCGAGAAGCTTATCGTGACCGGCAAAGTAGACGTGAAACGGCCTCGAGGACGCAGCCCAATACGTTGGTCTGACGAAATCCGCACCACTCTTAACTCTTCAGTTCATAACGCCCTCCACACCGCCGGAGACAGAAACAGATGGAGGAAAACCCTAAGAGAGAAAGTGATGCAGAAGGGAGGTCACGACTCTCAGCATTGAGGAACACGACGCAAGGAGGAACTAAATTATCAATTTTACCTACTAAGTGACTTATCGCTCTACGGCAACGATATAATGTTTCGTTGTTGAAATCTTTATGAAGTGTTGGTTTTATTTATCACTCTTATTTCTACCTTTAACTACATAACCAAAAACGACTTCAAAAATCCCACGCCGCCGGCTTCACGCCGCCGCCGAGCATATTTTTAAGGCGCGCCGCCGCTGGTTTTTTTTTACTCGGCGCCCATGTCTAAACTGCACTATTACCTGAATTAATAAGCTAAAATTAGTCTGCAGTTTATGTATATATAAAATTAAAGATAAAGTTCATAGGTACGACTCTCTATCACATTATTTTAACTTAACGATGCTTATAACCATTTGCAAGGTACTTACGTAAATACACGTACCGGTCGCATTTACAACGAGACCTTTATTGAGTCAATAAATTGTTTATTTTTATAGTGTTGAATGTGGTGATAAACATCATCTTTAGCCTATAAACGTCCCACTGCTGGGCACAGGCCTCCCACGTGGACAATAGCACGTGGGGAGGTTGGGCCATAACACTACGCTGGCCCAATGCGGGTTGGTGGGTTTTACCGACTGCCATCTTACGACAACAACCGGGACCAACTGCTTTACATGCCTTCCGAAGCAAGGAGGATGTCGAGAGGTTTTTTATAATTTGGTCATTTATTCCAGCTACCAGTAGGCTTAGCTTGCGCCACACAAGATATATCGCGGACGATATTTTCTCTTCCTTGGATGGTGGGAACGACAAACTATTAAGGTTACAGTTGTCAAAACTCGATAAAATTATGTTGCATGTCAGGGTTTGTAGACAAAAATACCACAGACAAGCAAAACCACTATTATGTCTACTTTTATCGTGTATAGACATAACACGAGAAAACGGGTCGAGAAAATTTTTTCGTGTTGCGCATGCTATAGGCCTACTGGCATTGTGATAGTTACTTGGCGGGCAAGATCGCAAACCGAACTCCTCGGATGATAAATATGTATGCATAAAAAAGGATATTCACTAAACAATTCCTTTATTTGACAGGCTGCTGTGAAATGCGCTTCATCACCTCGCACCAATGCCCTGTCCACGAAGCCGCGGCTACCGCTGGCGGCGCTGGCGGCGGACGCGGCGCGCAACCACCCACCCAACAATGTCAACTCTCATGTAAGTCGTAGGCAACTATACAGGGTCTAACAAAATCTATAAGCGAACGTTTAAGGCCGGTTTAAATGGGCTCCAGTTTTATACTGATTTTTCAAAGTTATGTTTTCTAACAAACTAAATCAATTAAAATAATGTACATCATGAAACATGCTGTATCTTTACTAACACGCATGCAAACGTCAATAAAAAGATTCGGCTATCTTTGTGTGCGTGTAGTACAGCTGTACGGGTTTGGAAAGGGTGTATTTTTGGTGAATTATAATCATGTTTTGTTGATTATCTCGGTAACGAGCCTGTAGTTTAGGACCAAATTTGGTGAGTATGCTAGTGTGATGTATAGATGCGTTCGCTTATTGATATTGTTAGACCCTATACAAGTGTTCTACAACATTCTTAAGAGGAAATACTACGTGGAAGGGGAATACAAAATTCTCATACGAAACACAGAAAAACGACGTTTCGTAGTCTCCTTCAGAACTGGACCAATTTTTAGGTTTTTTTTTAGCATCGGTTAAAGAAAGAGATTTTCTACGTCTGTGTGTTTATTTTTTTTAGCATTAAGTCATTTATTTAACTACCAGGAGTCTTCAACATTTTGCGAAATCACTCCGTTTTCAGGCGTCTTCAGAAACATTAAGTAAACGGTGTAAAAAACATCAAACATACAGACATAGCAAATCTCTTTCTTTAACCGATGCTGAAAAAGTAATAAAAATTAGTCCAGTTCTGAAGGAGGAAACAGGGGACTACGAAACGTCCTTTTTCTGTGTTTTGTATGAGAATTTTGCATGACACTTCCACGTAGTGTTTCCTCTTAACACGTTCACAGTCCCATGTGCCACGTATGGCTCATCATCATCAATTGAAATTCTATTGTTTTTGTTAATGGACTGGAAATGTGTTAAGGCTTCACACACATTAGGGCGGGCTGCACCGCACCGCATAACAATAATCCTCCTACATCACTTTCGTACATTTTATATACGAAAACTACAGGCTAGGCGTCTATTTGATCCGCTGCGGCCTATAGCGGCTGTGTATGCGCGAGCATATACTGTCATTATTTTTTAATGTTGCGAGTTCTATAGAGCTTTCAATACTTTGAGTTTGGTCGAAAGAGTTCATAACTTTAAATCCACATCTATCATTGTTGTGTTGGATAGGTTTTTAGCGCTATAGCCCAAGTGCTATTTTTACTCTCATGAGACTACTTTTATTTTCCGTTACGTTAATTTTAAACTGGGTATAATATAACGTAAACTTTTTCATAGGAGTGTAGTAAGCTTTCATTTAATTGTTATTATTATGTGACACTTTATGTAGATACAGTTTTTGTATTTAACGATTCGGCCGCATATATATGTGTGTTGGCCGAGAGCCTTCTTTCTTAAGAAACATACAGTGAAGACTCTTTATTTTAGAGTGCGTTAAATCCCTTGAGGAAGTTGTAACAAAGTATTTGCATTTGTAACAATAGCAATCTACAGTGCGGTACCATACTGTACGTAATGCGTTGGGTGATCTCACACGTCTAAATGCAGCGAGGCTAAATCCGTAAGCTATCGGCGTGCGTCTTCCGGGCACCGCTTTCTCGTATAAAATGTACGTACGCAAACTGCCAGTCGCCTTGTCAACGCGACTCGCCTCATTTCCGAGCGGGCTGCTAAAACAACACGCCTGAAATGTGCACTGTTTGTTTGCTCATCTCATCCCGAGCGGTTTGCCGAACCATTAACCCCGCTATAGAACAACGGCGAAAGTAAATTCAATCGTTTATTTTAACGAGCGAGCTTACACCGTTTCTCGTACGGCTTATCGAACAGGCACTTGTCAATCTTAAATATAGGCTTCCTGGTTAACTGTCCCTTTTAGCTAGCTTGCAGTCCGTTGTGCAGAAATCGATGTACTCATGCTTGATGTTTGTATGTTTTTTATGTTCATGTGTGCACCGACACGTTTTTTGCATGAGCTCGACAGGTTTGCATGCTTTGCTTTTTAACATTTTTTTTTAAAATAAAACATTGAGTATTAGTAATTGTCTACGAATAAAACAGCTATGAACTCCTTATTGCAGGTTTTAAGCACAGTAAACTTTTTTTTAATGAATATGGATCGTGGATGAAAAACCAATACTTTACTATGATAGCAAAGTTTTTGCCGCCTTATGCTCTTCGAAGTCATGACTTCTTAAACGAATAAAACAAAATGGTTGTCTGAATAAAACTTAAGAAAGCTCACAATGGTTGAAGAAGTTTAACACTCATCGGAAAACAAATAGAAGTAACGGGGAACATAAACACTTAGCTCGAGGTTCCAAAGTATTCTGAATAAGTGGTCGGTCGTTGTTTTAGTGAAACTCCTTGATTGCAGCGCGAAAGTAGTAAGACGGAAGTGAATCACAATGCAGTCGGATCTCGCAAAGCTGCCGGGCCGAGATGCGGGCAGCCGGAGCGTGCTCTAGGTGCAATATTAAAATAAAATGCGGGGAGCACGACTTAGCGGCGCGCCGGTGTTCCTTACCGCGCTCAGCTTTTACAATGCAAACACTGCATATTCATTCGAACAAAAGAGAATAGTATTATAAAGATTAATCAGGAGAGGATTTGAATAAGCACCCAACAGATTCAATTACTTTAAATCTGGAATCGCATCGCATCGCCGGAATACGGGAGATTGTGAAGTTAATTAGCGCGCACGAGTTTCGTGAAAGATATAATCGACTGCACCGACTTCCTATCGCAACGTGAAATTATTAAAACGGGTCGGTGTTCGTACGGGCGCGGGCGTGCGGCAGATTTCAGCTCAATATCGGACGCCATGAAATTTTTATTTGGTTAACACGTTGCCCGCGGCCGTTGCGCGGAAAGCTGTCCGATGTTTTTACTCTTTTGCTCTTTCATTTGTTTATTTATAGACTTCCACACCAATCGAGAAAATTGTACTGATACAAGGTGTTTAGTAAGTGTATAATCCCGGTACGAAACTGATTAGATCGAAATGTATACAACAGCAGACTTTTATAGTTTCGCCCATACAAATACTTGTTCTTTGCACTTACCTAACTAATAGGATGGCCCATATGAAAGATTAATATTTACCAAACACGTTGTATACAGATGTATCTACTTTTACTACTACACTAGTATTATTGTACACAAACGTCGGTAAACGTTATGTAAAACACAATGTGTGTACAATATAAAACATGTGTATTTCTATCTTTTTTACATCGATAAAGATAACATTGAAACTGTATTGCCGCGACGACCCTCCGCAAAAGTTCTGTTTCCGAGTGTACGCTCAACTCTAAATAGGTTCACATTTGTTCCGATGCGAAAGGAGCACTCTTGGCGGAACGCGAGCAGTTTACCCTCCGCGCTCCCCCGTGCATTTCGACAGTTCGCCGCCAGCCAAGATATGTCGCAATCCCATCCAATTTGCCTTCCTCCGCTCGTACCGCTTGCACGAATAAAGCGGAAAATCTTGCTCCGACGACGAAAGAATAAATTATGCCGACTCCAATATCAAACGCTCCAACAGAAGGGCGTGTATGTTCGATATTTACTCGAACTTTTCCGACCCCGAGTTTGAATCGACATTTCGACTAATAATCGTGGGTTTGCCTTGCCGTTTCGGTATGATTGATATTTTATTATGATTTATCTAATGGCTTATTACTCGATCAGAAGAACCTATTAATGACAAGAAGTAAAGTTTAGCTCATATACATGGCATGGTTGTCTGTAATTAAAAACTGTACTAGATTACACTTCTGTTTGTAACATTATCATTGTTTCTATTATAGATATTGTTCCCACTGTTGGGCAAAATGCAGTACAATCAATGGATATTGGCTTGATCAGCACGTTGCCAAATGTTGCCTGGGCTGTGCATCTAAATATCCGAGACACATTTTACCCGACCTGGGTATTGAACCTGTGACTTTCGGAACGCTGAGCCAACCATTGAGGTATAAACTAGAGAAGACGTCCCATACAATAAATGTGCACAGCTACAATGATACTTGTACCGTGGTGCGCGGCTACCTAGTTGTAACAAAACAGAAAATATTGTCACTCTATGCATTTACCGAAACATGGCCGCCGCTTCATGTCTCGGCGGTTTGATAAAATAATTATTCAAATGCATGTTACATCGATAATTTACTACGTATTTTTAGGTGAAAGTGATTCCTTTGGTTTTATTTGTATTTCCTGAGTTGTTTAAACAGTACCTTAGCACACATAATGGCATAATTTAATAAAATAGAACACAGAATACATACTTATTGTTGCGTCTAGCGCCTGCCACAGACTATACTACAGTTGGAGCGAGCTGGCTCTAACGCGTGTTACAAACAATCTAGTTGAGACGTCTTCTCTATTACGTAGTACATTTATAACTCAATGGAGCCAACCTCTTACAGGGTCACTAGGCGTTATTAAATAATAAAAATAATACAAAGGTATAATATAGAGAAAATAGAGAGTTCCGCCCGGTTAGACGGTAGAAAGCGCCGATTATCAGCGCGAGCGTTCAATACACCACAGATAACATGTTTGCCGTTCACATTTGTTCGCTCACCAATTGCTTTGCTCGGCTTGGCATTGCTGGCATTTCACCGAGTGTATCATATCACACCTTAAACAATATCAGGCACCCGAACGAGGAACGAGGAATGAGCACGATCGTTTGGCACGCGCCGGGAGCCCGCAGTCGCTGCGGTGTCGGCTAATAGCTCTTCGCAGATTCAATTTGCCGTCGAATAGAATATAGCCTCCCAGTGCGCCGTACGCGATCATTAAGTTACGCCCCCGTCTTCAGTGCACGGCAAATTCGTTTCAAACACCTTCCGCAAGTGATTCGCTGAGCTATCTCGCGCTCCGAGACTTGTATAACCTTATTAGCTGGTATGATGTGAATCAAGCTGTCGACGGTTTACTTGCTCCTAGATCTGTGAGCGAAAACGGAGATTATGATTTACTAATTTTGTAATGTTATGTCTTCCTTCCTACCTAGAGTTTTATAGTGGTCGGATAACTTGCTAGACAATCATAACAATCATAAACTTTATTGCTTCATAATGTACAGAAAAGGTTCTACGTTTAGTTCGAAACCTGTGCCCTTCACTGAGCTAGACTGGGCATTGCTAAAATTTTTATTTAAGTAGTTTTTTGAGCACTAAAATCAAAGGTGAAACGTGTAACAGAATATACTTATGTTTGCGTGGTCCTAGGTATAAATAGGTAGGAGGGCTGAACGGTCTCTGAAAACCTTACGTCCTTATTGTGTTGTCTACGGAAAACCTGGCGTGCCGCCATGCAGCGGACACCGCCACCGCCGCCCGCCCCTAAATAATGTTTTTTATTCCTTACTTGTGCCGATATTGCCGTTTGCTTACGTCTCGCCCAACTTACATATCTCCGGCGGGATGGACCCCCACCCTCGGCAAACTGACCGGACTACTTGCTCTTATTATGTTTGTTTTAAAGAGAAGTGAAAAACATTTACAGCCAACCCGATCGTTCAAGTAGACACGCGTTTTGTTTTATTACTACCGCGAATAAAGTTTTATCGGTGTTTACCTTGTGTTTACGTCTAATATCAGAAACCAATCTTGTGAACTAGTTTATTAGTTTATTGCGTGCGTTTGGCATAATAATGGTTATAATAATATAAATATATAATGGTGGTTAATTCTGTGTGCCGCTGTTTTTATCTAAGTAGAGGTTCAGGCACGAGCACCAATATGTATACACCTTGACTCTTATTCCATTGTATTAAGAGTTACAATTGTTTACATACTTTAGCTCGTGGCTGTAACCTCTTTAGTGATAGTTTACTTGTACATTGGCACCTTTTTATATGAACAGATAAATAAATTAATAAAATCAAAATAAACTGCTGAGCCCGAGTGCCAAATTAATCTTTAATTAGGTAGTCACGATTCATGTAGTGCTTATTTTGTAAACGCTCAGATACAACATAAATTCATTCATACAAGTAAAATGCTTAATTAAGATTTAATTAAATTTTCGACAATGGAGCCCGACCAATTTCAGGGTTCGTTTTGTTTACACGTTAAACCATGTTGGCAGTATATTGGAGTTATTTGAGTAAACCACTAATTCTCAGGATTAAGTCGAAACTAGAATAAAATGTGCGATTTTAGCTTATGTTTACCGTATTAGCATTAGATAGATAGATAACTCTTTAATTGCAACACCACAAAGATTTACATAGAACTTAAAAAACAAACTTAAAAATATTACTATAAAAAACACAATTAAAATAATACAATAAGACAATACGATTAAAAATAGAGTTACAATTCGGCGGTCTTATCGCTCTAAGCGATCCTAAAGAAACAAACTTAAAAATAATACACAATATGCACAATATACACAATATGAAAAACACAATTACAATAATACGATTAAAAATAGAGTTACAATTGGTGGTCTTATTGCTCTAAGCGATCTCTACCAGACAACCGGTCGGATGGAAAGAACCTATAAACTTTAAAATCGTACGTGCAAATGGTTAGAAGTTACAATTGTTAAAAACAAAATACTTACATAAATACCGTGATAAATACTCATATAAAAATAAATAGATAAGGGGGGTGTAATAAATTACATATACGTGATTGTGAACTATAATCAAAAAGGCTTAAGAAAAGAGTGCAGTAATACAAAACGGCAGAAATAGCTATGAGGGGGTTGGCACTCTCTGCCTGAATGTTTGGTTTACTGTTCAGCTCTTGAAGCCGCCAACGACTAGGTTACCTCGAAACAGTTACTTGATAGTCGCAGATGATAAGAACCTTCGCCAACCTACCTACTTAAATATTTTACTTTGCTTACGCAGTTTAGTTCAAGTAACTGTTACTAGATGGCGCTACCTGTAGCAGATTTAAGATTCACAGATTTTATTTATTCTGTTATTGTTAAACAACGTCTGGTATTATGAAGCATTGCCATGTAAATATTTAAAAAAAAATTAAAAACTGTCATGGTTACTAGTGACAACCACCATAATGCGCAAACATATAATAAAGGTAGATAACTAACACTTATATTTACGTAATGTTTGATATTTTTCGGGGTAATATCGCTCAAATCGCTCAGTAGGTAGTATACCTACATACTTGAAGGTAGTAAAATGACGCGTCGTGGGTTCGATTCCCATCTAAGGTAGCAATTTTTTCAACGTTTCACTAGTAATCTAATTTTTGCAAAAATAAATAAGAAAATGTCAAATTAAAGTGTACAATCTTATCTCAAGTTTTATAAAACGCTTGTTAAACAATTAATTTGGTGATCGTATAAAATATAAGTTACGCTTTCGAACTTCAGTATGTAGAGAAAGTGTACTAAAAGTTTCTTAAGGAATGTCTGTAGCTATAATGATTAACTATTAAGCCTGCATGCTGATATGCTGAATCGTGATGATGACGCTAACTCGATTGATTATGTAATTGGTTTCTGGACTTAATAAATGCAGCTATATTCGATTTGTTGTATTAGTCACTTTAAAATTTAGACCGATTGTTTTTCATTTAGAAAGTTAGGTACTGTAATGTCATTTGTTTATTTTAGTTTGTATACATCTTTGAACACTGCAGATAAAGTCTTGACCATTTAGTGCGACAATCAAGAATTTAAATTATGTGCATGCGATAATGGCCAAGCGTACCACGGTCGTCTCGAAGTGAAACACAAGCCAACATACTAATTGGCAGTCGGTACGTGACCAGCGCAGCGGTGCTGTAGAAATGTTAATTCAATCACAGCTCCATTCGTTCAGGTTGCCGCACCATATTAATCCGGGAGCGGTCTGTCGCGAAATTCCATTTGGAAACACCCGCGAGCTAACGCCGCTTGATGTCGGCGTCGGATCTGATTGATCCCTGTGACGGCGGCGCTCAGCTCAGCTCACTCGAGCACGCTTCATATGTATTATTTGAAATTCTCACTTTGTACTAACATACATATACGGGAATGCGCATACCGTTTACTGCTCGCCCAATTTATGGGGCCCAACTTAAAGCTCCCACTTAATTGCACGACGGAAGTAATCCTTCATGTAATTACACATACACGGTTCATGTTAACGATAGTAATTCAGTGCACAGTAATTAGAACAAGGCTCCGGCATCACCGACAACTTCCAGGGGGAGTAACGTGACACGACATAAATATATTATGCAACACGCCACTTAACGACACCGCACCCTGCGCCTGCCTTCTCGCTACTCCGCGACCATCTACGTTTCTCACTTCCAACGATACTGATAAATAATCGTCTGGATTGCGCCACTTATCTCGTACTCCAAGATTTATTGTCTGATGTAAATAAATAAACGATAGAAATACTGAAACCGCAATATAAACAACCGGCTAAACCGGCCGACGACGGCGATATCGATACCGAAACGATTGCACCAGTACACAGTACGCTTCGTGGCGTGCTAACTTGGTATTTCTAGCGGCATTCGTCTGGCGTTCTGTTTATTGGCGAGAACAGTACCTGTGTTCATGAAAAATGTAATTGAATGATTTATCTGGTCGGTCACGTTTCTTCACCATATGGAGTTCTCATGAATAAGTTATGTTCGGCCGCGGTCGTTGTTTCAATTAGCGGTTGTGTTTGCGTCGCCACTCGCCGCCCGACGCCCGCCACCACCCTCCGCCCGAGTGGAACACCCAGCCCAAAGCCAATTGTCATAAAATACCGATTCAGTGGCTCCCACAATTAACCACAATTGCTGTGCGCCGGCTAATACGCCCAACAGATACCAACAATAGCATACTATTCAACTGCAATTGACCGTGCCGCGATGTCTAAATTTCATCGTTTGGCTGAAATACAATTTGCGTAGTATTTAATAATCTTAGGTTGAAGTCATATCTTTGTTCTATCGATGTATTTTAACCACTTTTAATTGCTTTTGTTTAAAAAGTCGGAAGAAAGTAAAACTAACAAAATTATAATCGTTAGGCTTTAACAATTTAGCTAAGATTTAAAATTTAAATCTTATGCCACTTTAAAATTACGACGAATAGGACTCCGCTCAGCATATTATGTTGCCGTTACAAGAAACTGGAGCCCTAACTTTCAGCGCTTTTCATTCAGGCTCTTTAGTATAAATTCTCGTAGCATAAGTCGTTGGGAACCTCTTAAATTTATTCGGTCGGTGAAGCAAAGCTCATTAACAAGCATCCCTATACATATTTGGGCGAGAAAGTCACACGAAAGGCCATTATAATTGGGACGAACTGTAATGAGCTAAAGTAATTTTGTGGTAACATCCCCGTGCGACATAACCCTGCGAGATTATAGGGATCTTCCTCGCCTATGGCACGGATTAAATTGATATGTGCGATTCCGATCCACTCGTTTATCTATGTAAAGGGTCGGGAAGCGATCCCTTTTATTAGAAACGGGGACATAATCGTGCGCGTATGTCTTATTGTTGTACTTTATAGGGATACGGAAGTATTCTACTTTTATTATGTCTTCACCGTCGTCTGTCGTCTACTCAAGGCGCTATTAGCAAGGGTTTGTTATTATCGGTTTACAGAGTTATGGTTACGACATTGTTCGTAAACAATGGATATTCCGTTTTGAAAGGACGCTCGATGCGAGCGTGACAAATAGGTGAGCGGTTAAGCGCGTAAATCTTGAGCTCTTGAGATTTTATTCCAGCCACCGACCGCTCGCTGTACTGGAACCATTTGTTTTAATCTAAACCGGCCGCGAATAATGGCTGCACGCTCATGGGGCGACTTAACCGGAATTTGAGACTCGACGCCGAACAAAGGCGGTGCCGGTGCTACGAATGTCCTTGTTACAATTATTGCGACAAACTTTTCAATTACTTTTCTTTTGTGCTATTTTATAATTTGGTTTTTATCGCGTATAATTTTGGTTTTTTACTACTACACCCATACATTTTTTAATTGAGCTATACTTAGATCTTTAATTATTCTTTATAGCAATATAGCAAAAGGCTAGTAGCAGTTTAAGTTCAATAAAAATTTAATTAAAGTATCTTTTCAAAATTACTAGTTATTATTAAGCTACTATGTTAAGCAATAACTCATAAATTGCTTCGGCTTTAAATAATCTATCCATTATGTGTTATACCCATTTGAATACTTTACGATAGCAATAAATAAGAAAATACATCTATAATGTCAATAAGATTTGCATATCATAAATAATTTAACTGTTAAATTAATTAATACCCTATATTCGTGTAAAGTTGCGACTTAACTCTGATATCTCCTTTTTATTATCCATAAAATGAATGCCAAATCAAATTGGATGGGAACTTCTCAAGTAATAATAACGTGAAAGTTCATTGAGCGAGGGCGGTCGGGGAGTTATCCATTTACAGAGAAGTTATGTACTCGTTTTATTTTTCTTTTTTACCCGTCCGGAGAGCGCTCGTCTCCGAGCATCAGCGTCGCTTCCCCCGCTCGAGTTCGAACCCTACCGTAAAATAGACGCGAAATGTGATAAATGGAAAACTCTTTTTATTGTAGGGCCTCGGGCGCGTTACGTTATGGGTCGGCTGCTCGTGTCCCGCGCGCGCCCTCGCTTTCGCAGCCCGTCTTATCAAGTTTTCTTATACGCGAGTTACCGTTCAATTTTCGGAACGCTTCAAAAAGCTTTTACTAACCTCCCGCTATAGAATCGGTTATCTCTTACATGAGTTTATCCGTGGCGCGGATCATTCGACTGCGACAATGCTATGTTTAAATTAAAGTTGTATTTCCTTGTTAGGGCATTACGCTGCTTCAAGACGCTGGCACGTCAGATGACAGTGGACGAGCATCGGAACGGCTCACAGGGAGTTCTGTCGCACCTCGCGATCCAGACTCCTCCCGCGATCGCCTTAGTGACGTAAGTACAATATGTGATTTATCTCACGGTCCACCCTAAATCTAAGAAAATCTTCTCGCTGTATGTCTAAAAATACCATATCCCGCGCCATACGTCATTATATTGTTTTCCGTTCGGTTTTTGAACAGACAATTCTGTATTGATATTATTTTTTTCACTTCCTCACCGAATAATGCATGGATGAAACAAGATCAATGTTGTAAAATGTTATGACTGTTAGATAATATTAAATGCATAATATTGTTGTATATTTCTTTGCTACCTCTCCCGTCTCTCCTGTGGTGCAGTAATAATAAATCGTATTTGGTAAAACAAAGCGTCAGTCAGTTCGCGGTCTGTAAATATGTTGCCAAACGATGCCGCGCCGCGTGTCTCGAGGGCGAGACGGGACAGTCTTCACCCTAGTCACTCCACTCATGTGTTCGCTTTCTCTCCTGCCTACAGGCCAGTAGCCGCTGTAGTTCCGGAAAAGGCTATATCGTGAGTACACTCATTGTTGTCCTTTTCTAGCGCGCAGACTTCTTCCGGCATGCCGACCCAACCAACCATTCGCTTGCGCTCTGAATGTTTATCTGAACTGCATCCGAACCGCACTGCATGTCGCGTTGTTATTTTTTTTGTTTATTTTACATTAAGCCTATTCCGAGTTGGAACGTTATGTGACACGTAATAGCTATAATTTTCGATTACCGTGTGCAAATTTACCCTGATCACGCAACACATAGACCCTGTTCGATATTCGGCGCGTATCGCAGCTAAATCACGAGATTTGTCGAGGCGGTGCCGCCCCGTACTACATAACATTACCTGAGCTCGCCCTGAATACTTCATGTTCTGTATTTATTTGAAATTGTAATATCTCAGCCTGATCCCTTGTTGTTTCTCCCGGCGCGAACTTGCCTCGTAAATATCTTGTAACGCATTCGTCGATTTATGATACGATGATAGTCTTTTTGTCCCATATGAATTGGACGTTGTTGGAGATTGTTTAGTGTATTGTAAATAATGTCGGAACAGGATATTGATGGAACTTAGTTTGTGTTTACTTAGGATTAAGCTAGTAAGGATTATGTTAAATATTATAGTTTGTGTTTTATTGTTTATTATATGATAGTGTAAGTTAATACTTGTACTTTTCTACATTTTTAAAATAGTAGCTTCGTTACGAGGCTTCGCCCGCGTGAAAGTTAGTTCGTCTCGAATATAGTAAAAATGTGCAACCAAATGGGAACTTTGTATTGGGTGGGCTGGACAAAATAACCTTAAGGCACTCTCGAGCTATCTGTGCTTTCATTTTAAATTCTTTGCTCTGTTCTTATGTCAAGGAAGGACATACATACACACTATCGTATTTATAATATAGGTTATGATATACATAATAAAAAATATACATTGTATTCCTTTTTAAAGTAAATAAATTGAAAAGTTTGTAGAAGAATATTGAAATGCCTTTTATTGCTTACATTTGATGAAACCAATAATAACTATTTGTAATGTAAGCTTACCAGAAATGGAATATTTATGCAATAAGAATTTAATTAGTATAAACACTGCTTCCCCGCAGGTGTGGGCTTAAATATCATTATTTAGATTTATTATCAAGTCTAATATTCATAAACGTATTTCACATTAAATCCATGTACAACTATTGGCAGTACTTACGTACATATAAATAATGCATGTTTTTCAAATTTATGTAAGTACCTATTTAATTTGAAAAAGTACGCATGCATTTCTTGTACAGATATTTAAATTATTGTGTCTAAAAGTGCATTTTCTTTTTTACAGTGTGATAGTGAGGGTGACGACGATAAGGTAAGTTTATTTTTGACAAAATCATTAAAATACCTTAATATCAAAGGCAACTTTAAAAGTAAACCTAGGTCTAAATCTAGTTTTTACTTGACACAGTTGATAGGTATTATTCCAAATGCAGTAATATTACCAGCCGGCTAGAACGTGAACACGAACAGTCGCCAAAGCACTTTACAAATTCGTATTACGTTTCACGCGATGTACGCCTCGCGTAAATTAATTAAAAGCACCCAGCAGTCCCGAGTCCCGGCTCGTCTCTTTGCAACTTGGAAAACTTAAAACGGAGAGCGTTAGAAATAATGTCCGCGTAAGTAGTGAACTTGTTCATCGCCGGCTTATTGCCGGACTCGCGGCGATTAATCAGCCGTGTCCCCCGCACCTGTTTACAAATTGTTTAGTTGGCCCCTCTCTAATTAGATTGTATCTGCACGATTAACTGTTCCCAAGCGCATATCAGAAACGGACGCTACAATCTAATTAAGATTACGAACAATCAATCACGTATCTCAAACGTTTGCATGTTTAATATAGACGCAATTTAATTTGAAGCTCGCCTAATTCCAAACGCGGATTAATAAATGTTCACGATAACAGAGCGGCATCTGATTGATTAATCATGAGATTGACACGATTTCTTTTTGTAGATGCTCGCAAGTTTACCTTGTCTATAAATGGACGTTTCAATGATCGTAGCGTTCGACTGCTCAGCGGCGGCCGTCATTAACGCTACAGTTCAAAGTATTCGTTATATTAATTATGGTCTTAATTAATTAACAAACAATGAAACCTTAGACAAATCCTTCGAGTTATCATCATAAATAGTACACGTTTCTCTGATCGCTAACAGAACGCCATTCATCATTCGGACAGAATTAATTTATTCAACCGTAAATCAAATGGCAACTACATATTCATAGGCTGAGAATTTATATGATTGTTAGTAGTACAGCGAAATGAATTTGAACTGTTACGTGCAAACGGCAGTGGGTCTTTGTGCTCGGACTGCCACAACGCGCTCCAGGGCTTAACTGAATCGTCAACAGGTTGTGAAATGGTAGTCAAAAGCTGTCGGAGTTTGAGCTCGGAGCTCTCGGCGCGGTGGCAAAGGGCGCTGATTACGAGCCGTCGCTCTGTTCCTTAATTACTAGATTGGCGCAGTCTGGAAGTGCCCGTAATTAAATGCATTACACCGCCTCTGCCACGCCGAGCGCTGCTTGCCTACGCTCCAATCCGTGAGATTAACGTGCCGTGTTATCGCATATTACGTACAATGTTTAGCTCCTCTTTTTCTGTTATTAGTTATATTTACTGCAATTTGTCCTGTAATAATTTTTATTTGTACAACTTTAATTTTTCTTTAAACCACCTATGAAACTGAACAACTTTCCCCAAGAAACCTATGTGCAAAAATGACAAAAAAAATCGACCTCCCGTCAAAGACATATGCCTCCCGTACAAACATTTTTTTGTCATTTTTGCACATAGGTTTCTTGGGGAAAGTTGTTCAGTTTCATGGGTGAAACTCACCCTTAATTGGTTTAGTATAAAGAAAAATTGAGGTTGTATATTCATAATCATCTTTCTATAATCAATCATAATATTATTAAGAAAAATAATAATAAAACTAGAAGCAGTTTAACTCAATTTGTTTGCTGGCAAAACACAGACATGATAGACCTGACCAAAACCTCGATTTTTCTTAATGAGCGGACCATTTAAAAATGATTGCCCTAATTTATTACATATACCAAAACGATGGTGTAATTATTATTAATAATAACAAGTGAAAATGGATGAATTCATTACTTTTACCGTCGATCTTGGTAATTTTTAAGTGACTGCAATACAGTTGACTGGCATACATTTTACTCTATCTGTCAATGTGGATCTGATGTCTGATTGCGTTATTAATCTTATAATAGCTATTAAAATTCTTCAATCAATAAACCAATGTGAACTGAATCGAAGGCTAAGAAAACTCGTTTAAAATATTGTTAATGGAAGTTGAGTCCGACCTGGGCGCAAACTTCGAGTACAATCAGTAGCAGCAGCCGTGCAAATCCGAAAGCTTTAAAGAGTGATACCATTGTTCGAGAGCTAACATTGCTGTATTATAACTAGAGACGCATCGCGATGCAAGTTTTTGCGTAGTCAACTGCGGCCCGTGGGCTGCAAACGCCTCAGTCATTGTGATTGTGAGTGATCCAAGCGATTGTGAATCTTAAGACTAGGTAGGCCGCGCTTTGAGTTTTTTCAAACCACCTGAGACATAGAAAATAATGGTTTAAATTCTGGAAAAAAAATGTATTAGTTAAGGATCTAATCTAGTCAAAGTCGCATTTAGTTACAAGATCCAATGAACTTCACTTGATAGAAAAAAATCCTAAAGTTACCCCTTTCTGAAATGTTTTTTCAGTATTTTATTATGACTAAACTACTGATACTTTACATTTATTTCTGTACTCAACTAAAGACACAAATATTTCGCAGATAAATTCGCAGCGTATCCTATAAAGCTATACATATAGGCAATAAAACCCATAAAAAACCGATTAAACGCGCCCCTTCGCTGTTATACCCGTCCCGAGATACCGAGAAGCGCTTGAAATACCTGCGGGGTGTATCTGATTATGGCCAGCTACCCTATCGGCTAAAAATATGAATATGCACATGGGCTTCATTTGACATTTGAAGCCCATAATATGCCATATAAGGACAAAATATGGGCTTCAAATGTCAAATGAAGCCCATGTCCATATCCATATTTTTTAGCCGATAGGGTAGCTGGCCATAATCAGTGCGGATAAAAATTGCTTCGCGGTGTCTTCTCCAGTTATAATACCACAATGGGAGCAACCCGAAACCCGAGCCCGGCCACGTTCCCCTTAATCTAATTATCTGGCCGCTTCGCTGCCGACTCGGTCCGAAGCAATCCACCCTCTTCTCAGCTCTCCCCGCCGGCATCGAGAGAACGTTTAACTATGAAAGTATTTTATTAAGCAATCCTACCCGCAACGTTAAATAAAATACCAGATTTTAAATGACTTTACTACTTGAAAGTTTGCGTATGTAAATTACTTTATCTCGCTCGCGGATGGCAAGGAAGTTGTTTCGCTCATCCAACGGCATCCATCATAGTAATATCCGCAATAACTTTGCATTTCACGCGTCGTGGCTTTGCTAGAGAATACTGGCGCGGCAAATATTGAGATAAGACGCTTAAAATCTTAGCTCAGTTTCCAGTTGTCGGACAATATTTCAAATATTAATTGTAGGTAGGTACTACTAAGAAGTCTTATTTGCAATTAAGTAACATTACTTCTAACCGGTTACGTTAATTAACGCTTTTGAATTGACAGGTCATACAATGTTGTCTAATTCCCACAAATACGTTATCGGTTTGTATACGATAAAGCATGTGTTATTATTAATTAATAAACGTTTAATTAACATCTATCCTTAAATATAATCAAATTAGTAGTTGAGCCGGTAAATGGATATCAGAGGAGGAAATCAGACGGCTTCGCAGTTGTGCCGTAGTCGATTAATTTAATTATTCTGGGAGAGATGGCGCCATGCGCCAGAAGCGCGGAACGATTCGCTGTTCCTTAGTGTACCGAGGAACAGATCGGCAAATCCCTAATCGAATGATTATCCTCATATAATCCTAATTATGTAATTTTTTAAATACGAAAGTAAGAAGTTTGTTTGTGACGCTTTGACGTATTTTTTTTGGCGAAATAATAACTATAATAACTAGAGCAAAGCCGCGGCTAAAAACTAGTGATATGATATTTTATCTTTATTTGTTTAGGTATGTACAACTAGTTACAAGTTAGTTTCTCTAAATATTTGAACATCATCCAGTCTGTGGACTAATATTTGGTTAGCGATACGAAAAAGTAATGTTATTGAAAGATGTTAACTTCTGCTGTATTATTCATTTAAACGGACATTATTTTTACTATACTAGGTCGAGGTTCCCTAAATATAGTCATAATAAGACCCTCGTTTTAATTAGTATAATTTTGAATTAAAACAATACATTTCACTTTCAATCTAGTCAGAGGTTCTTTCAATAGCATCATTACAGTTTCTTCGATATCTTTAAACTTCTCTTCTTCTTCTTCTTTTTACTTCCTATTCCATCAAGGAACCATCCCGAAAAATTAGGTCTTCTAATAAAAAAAAACATATTGATAGTTATCCATGTGTTTGATACTACGCCCCAAACGGACACACCCGTCAGATAGCCCCCACTAACTCGTGCCTATTCCGCTCGGGCTATTTGCACTCCGGGTTCAATTATGCACCCACTTTGATATGCAAATCCGGTCGCTTTCGGCTAATTACGTAGACGCTTCCGTTGCACTGCTCTTGACATCGTCAACCTGCCTGTTTCACATTGAATTTAGCTTGCAACTACCACGTCATATAAGTAAATTCAAGTCGATGATCACTTGGTTGTTTGGAGGCTTTCTACAAAAAAGAAATTATGTCGGGCAAAGAGATCTCGTAAGCTGTTAGGGAACTTATTAAAATACTTTATAACCGACCCATTCCTGACTATAAAATTAAATAATCTTGATTAGATGAACTATAAAATTAATCTTAAAGTTTACTAATCTATTAACCAAAACTTAAAATTTTGGTCCAAAGCAGCTTTTATATGTCTAATATAACGGTCTGCACATTGCATTGAGCTGGTTTATGAAAACAAAAAAGTTTATGAGTAGTTGGAACATGAATCTGAGCAAACTCCTCGGGCGTAGTTAAGTCTGTTATTAGCTTAGCAGTAACGGGAGTCGGCAACTGGCAATAGAAGCACTCAAATGGCGAACACCAGCTAAGGGTTGCCATCTCCAAGATTTCACTCCACAAAATAAATTAGTTTATTCTAAAAGTTTAAGGTCTTTCTTAGCAGTGGAACAGTATAGGCTACAAAAAGGAAGGAAGATTTTTTGATAAGAAAGGATTTAATTTTGACGCATCTACACAACAAAACAGAATAATGTGCAAGATGATATTAAAGTAAAATAAAACACCCCTTACGTGCCCTTACGCACGGCACGAGCCGAAACAGAAGAGAGGCCGCAATGCCTACACATGCCGCTTACACTTTCCGTAGTTTCATTCAAAGGAGCCTATAAAAAGTTAAAATGTTATTAACGTACTCTTTCTACAACTTGCTACCACTGAAGTGAGAAAACACTAACAAATTAAGCTTAAACGATACAAATACATAATACTGATATTTTTTCAACATCCTAACACCTTTAAAATGTCATTTATCACGTTGTAAAAATCTGTTATTGGTTAACGTGCCATAGCGTGGGCATGCCAAGATGATAGCTGACATCAACATACGTGACGATATACGCGTATGTTTATACATAATAGCTATCGGAAATACGGTTTAGTCTAGGAATGACTGATTCGCAGAATGACTACGTAGTCTATTATTGAATGATTCTTGGAATGTACAATTCTATAAATGACTGATTCTAGTAATGACCGATTCTACAAATGACTGATTCTACAAAAGACCGATTCTACAAATGACTGATTTTAGAGTTTATGAACAATAGAGATTTGATAAGGAATTTGGTAAATAAAATGCAATGTAAGGAATTACGAATCATTTATTTCAAACATTTTTCACCCTAATCAATGACGCTAACCTGCTAACATTTTTTGTAAAGAAAAAATAGTTCTTGTATTACAATATCTAGTATAGTATAGTTTATAAGGAAGACGAAGTCGGCCAGCAATGATGGAACATCCGATTCAGTAAGTCCTCAGAACTCATCACAGTGCGATATTTCATTATTTGCGATGAAGTGGTGAAGGTAACGGTAAAGTGACCCGCCCAATCCCACTTGAGGCAGCTCTGTAGCCTACGTCCGTTACGCTCGTCGGCTTCGGGTATTATAAATACAATTGGTGATAGGTCGCATTTAACACAGGCATATCCGCGGGCAGATGCTAGCGAATATAACTCTAGACTAACTCAGAAAGCGCAGTCGTAACTCGTACAACCCGCCCTCCCGCTTTATTTACCGGACACGCGGCGATAACAGCGCACGCGCCGCCACGACACCTCGCTCCTATCTTGATTCTGGTCACTTATCGTGTAACAAATGTAAATAAAACACATTTACATGATAATGCTATAAGTCGGCCTACAATGTTATTGATAAATAAACGCCGTCGACATGAGCTCATAGGCGGACGTGATTTGTAGCGGTGTTTTTTAGGCGCACTAATGGAGTTTATGAAAATGAATTGATACGATCGTTATGTTGTCTTAATTTGTAAAATATCTTGATTTTTTTTACGTATTAATATACGTAGTAATTAGGGAGTGCAATCTCGGTATTCCGAGATCTCGAAACACCGAGATCTTGCACCAATTTTGCAAGATTAATCTTGCAGCCAAATTCGCGCGCGATCTCGCAAGATTCGCAAGATTGCACAGCAACATATCCCATGACCATTAGAGAGCGCGGCCGCGCGCAAACCACAGAACAGAACAATATACTCTAGCGAGCCGCAAACTGACTTCCCGCTAACGCACGCCTCGCCCGGTTCTTCTATCAGTGCTGTGCGGGTGAAACGGGGGTGTGCGATGCGGGGTAGAAAACAACAGTGCGCCTGCGCGGAGTTCGCGGCAGGCATTGCCTATTTTTTCGCCAATTGTTTCTGTGACTGTTGTGTTGTGGCGTATTAATTTGATTTCGCAAAGTGTCATGATTGATTTTAATAGTAAAAAGTGAGTTTGCAGTTGAATATTGGTTTTTATAAGTGAAATAGTGCCATCATGTCATCAAATGTAATTCATAAGGAGTATTTGGCAGGGCCAGTTGGCAGACGACACTAGATATGTTGTGTTTTCTAAGAAGTTTTTTCAGAATAATTCGTAATATTTTTAATAAATTATTCAGTATATTAGTGATTTATTTTATTTATTTATTCTGCACCTAAAACAATAACTATACCAAGTTTCATTAGAATACTTTTAATAATAATTAAAAATAATTCATACATTTGCGAGATCTCGCAAAATACCGAGATCTTGCGAGATTAAAGACTTTGCTGCAAGATTGCACTCCCTAGTAGTAATAAAGGATGCTCACAAATCATCGTAAATAACAATCTAGCTTTGTATCGTAGAACACTTTTATATTAAGCTAACTAGCACAAAGCTTTTCAATATGAAGGTGTAATTCTTTGTTCGATATCTGTCACGGATTGTGAGTCGTGGTGCGTGTGAACGCTCATCATCATTCATCTGGCAGGCCTATCACTTCTGCTCGATTAGAGCGGGCAGCGGGCGCGCAATCTGTGCTCCAAGCTCCCAAGCCTGGCCGAGGGGGATCCTCCTAGCACATTAATAAGCTCATGAATACTGATCGGGTGGCAAGCCCCTATCAACCTCACGTATACCTACTACACGCAATTTTAAACTTTATCACCCAACAGTTTTAAAAGCAAATTACGTAACGTAACCAAATAAAGTTAAAAGTGTTTGTTGTACACTGTTGTACTTGCCTATGATCGATAACGAATCCGCAAGAGAAATTACGACGGTTAAAATATTGTCCGAACCTGCAGCGGCGGGCGCCTCTTGCCAAGGTTTACCTTTCGCAAACCTGCCTCGGTTAATTGAAAGAGCTTCTTTCGTTTGGCGTAATATTTTATGGCACAAAGTCGGTCGACCGGCGCACACTGTTTTTCCTTGTATGGGAATGTTGGCCATAAATCCAAATCGAAATCTAACTTATATGTTAACTTTTATTAGTATTTGAGGGTAGATCGATATTGTGTACATTTGGATTTGTAAGTAGAAATCATATTTAATAAATCGTTAGGTCATAATAGTCACAGTTTAACGAGTCAGTTGTTGCAAATCTGTTTGCTTAATCAAAATATGATTTGTTTAATTAGAATATAGTTCCGTTCTATTGATTAATTAACAGTCAATCATTATGAGTGTTATTTCGTGAAGTATGTATTATTTTATAATCCTAAAGTTAAGTGTTTGTAATTAGTGATACGGTTGTAATAGGAACTGGAAAGTTATGGTAGAAGTTTTGGCAAGTTTTTGTTGTTGTCAAGCATTTTAGTTTATGTTCTGTACATTTCTGTACTATAGAATGTACTGCAAATATAGAGCTTAGGATGTGTTCTTTTGGATTTAGGTGAAAATTTTACCACTTTTTTCCGGCACCCATACTGACATAGCTTAATAACCATAGACACTTTTACAATTTATAATTATTATTATACAAAAGATTGCCGTCAAGAACTGTCTTAAACTAAACTTAAATCCATTCCTCATGATGTTGTAAAAATGTTAAAAGCACCTGAAGTTCCCGAGTGTTCATCTTCTCTCTCTTAAAGTCAAAATGTTGTTAATAGTAGCGATGACAGTGATTAATTTTTGTCTTTCTCAAATTATCGTAAGTATTTTAATTTTGTTCACTAAACACTACTTATTCACATATATTCTAACGAAAAACGATTATATTTTATCAAAATTTGTTCAAAATAATTATGGCTAACCTTTCCACACAAAGTAAAACAGTGTGTGGCGGGACTATTGCTCTCCCTCCGACACGAACTAATTTTCATATAACAGCCTCTCACTCGACGGCCGCTTATTACTCTCTTTATAGAACTCATTTCAAAGGCAACAAGAAAATAATTTAATCTACTTCACGGAATCAGAATGTAAATTTGTTTTTAACATTATCTTAATCGCTACATTTAGTTTTATTATAATTTTGCGTTGACTTATTACTCTTTAAGGTGGTGGCTTTTGTTTGACTTCCCTTAAACAGAGTTTGTATTAGAGGACGGGCGAGGTTAGCTAAACAATTATTTATCAAATGCCACCATATCTCTTTAAAAAAAATATTAAACGGGTATACGAGCAGGCGCTGTTAAACTAGGAGGTAATAATGACTGCATGGTAATTAGCGTTAAAGTCGTCGGGTCGAGTGTGGCGTAGCATACCCCGGAGAACCGCAATAAATCGCTCGCACCCACGACGCCGGCGCTGCGGCACGCGAGATAAGGGTCGCCGTAACACCATTAAGTACTACAATGTCACAGTTCCGCCGATCAGCCGCGCAACTCGCAACCCTCCCACAACACGCTTTATGACTCCTCGCACCTACTTACCAGACCGCTAACCCGACGCTACTCCCACTAACTTTATGGTTATTTTGGTTTAACCATAGTGCCACGTAAAGTAGCACTAGGTGCAATTATAATAAACTAACATAACTGCGTGATTAACATAATGTTTCTGGAATGCTCCACTTTTGTCTTGTAAACGAGCATAAAGTGAAAGAACAAATTGCGAGTTTCCCCAGTATTTTCCTCGCTCGGAAAAATATATGTTTTATTAAAGCTCGGCATTTCCGAGAGCGAGGCAACCCCGAGAGGGTGCAGGGGTGGCGGCAAGGGGATGGGGCGGCACGCCAGTGTATAACAGACAGTAGAGGGATATAAAACATATTTACGCGCCTATAAAGTACTCTCGTACGCTCGCTCTCAACCATTTTCTTTTGTTCCTTGCTCGCAGCCAATGATAATGCTTTCTCCCGTTCGGTTAAACTTATTTCTCCGCTGTCTTATCTGGCTTTTCTTCGGCACTTTTATTTATAACCGAAGTGGTGAAATGTAACAACGAGAAATAAACGATTACAATATCCTTTCGCCTTTTGACACTTTGTCTTTTTCGCTTTCTGTATTGTGTTCGTAATTTACATTGTCACGACTCTTTTTTGACGTACATTTTCTTTGGCATGAGTGTGTCTATTTAACCAAACATAATGTGAGCGAAAAAATTTAATATATTTTGTAGAAATTTATTTAGATATACATTTAACATTACATATACATGATACATACATAACACATAATCACGACTCTTATCCCCGAAGGGTTAGTAAGGTAGGGAGAGAGAGACTAGGCAATTAGGACAGCAACAACAGTCCTCTACCATATTCCATTTTTCACCAAATAGCGACTACCTAATTGGCTACTTACTTTATTTTTATGCCATAACTTATTTTATAAAGTATCACAACAGAATGCCGGACATAAGTTAATACTGTTAAGTGGCTTGGATAAATTCAGATTCATGAAAATTAAGTAAAGTTTCCCAAAAGCCGCGTAGCAAAGCAAAGCTCTAAACAACACGAAACCAATTTAACCGTTACTAACTAAGTTAAATTGCGCTAGATTAGTGACGGAACACAAAGAGTGCTACACTCCTCTCAGAGCGCGCAGAACGGAAGCTAAAGCGTTAACAGCAAAGCGAGGAGTCTTAATCTTGTGCGACAGCACGGCTCACTGCAGAACTCCTTGCGTAGGTGAGAGGGTGTAATAACAAGAGCTGCCTAGGTCCCGCCCGCCCGGCCGCCACCCGTCATCCCGTCGGCGCCCGCAGGCTTACCCGCTTGCAAACTTCTACGGAGAGTCGTATTACTCCTCTCTCGAGCTCTCCTCTAACCGGCTTGACTCAGATAAAACCTAACGTGATACGATGCAAATTGAACCTTAAACATACCCGCTTACAACTTGCACATTCCGAACTTGTCCGTTTTGGTACAACATCATTATTTAGCTGTGTTTTAACATTTTAATAAAAATATTGTTGTGCATGCAATGCAGCGTTCCGGTAAACAACCTATTCGTTGAAGCGGTGCTCGCAACTTCCGTTAGGTAGATAATCCTCCCTTTTCTGCAACTGGCAGAAGTTTCGTGCTTTTTACACACAATCATTGTGAGAGCTGGAAACATTGTTGCCACTTTCGCGCCGCGTGTGCGACAAAGGCATGTCGTCAAAGGGCCGTAATTATCCGTAGGCGGGCGAGTGTTTGCACTCGACGCCGAGGTCGAGATATCTCTCGACGGATCAGCAGCTCACTGGGATGCACTCGGCGATTCCGTTTGTCAGTGCACGGCGCGCCCGGCTGCGGTGGGCGCTCTCGCTCTGATAAACGCATGTCAACGTGCCTTGAATGCGGAGTAGTCGCCGCCGCCGCCGGCCTAAACCTCAGCGCTAGATGCCCCTAGGATTTGAATCCTCGGTCAGGTGTGCCAATCGATTGGTATTGCGGAACAGATGTGATTTCAGTTGGATTTGCATCTATCTGAGGAATTATGTAAAAGAGTTATGATGTAAGTGTTTCATTAGTATCAGAAGATAGAGAAAAGGAAATGGCATAACATGGAGGAGGCCTATGCTCATCCGTGGGTGGATATGGGCTGAAAACGATGATGATCAGAAAGATATTCTTTTGAGCCATTTATCAGTCGTTCATTGTACGTCTATTTTGCAAGAATACACAAGAGTGACGTGACATCTGTCTATCTTGAGAGAGAGACACTACTTTAGAATATGTTATTCGTGAGAAAGGTGAGATAGAAAACACTCACGCACTTTATTCAGCTACGGGATAGCAAGGTTAAGTCATGCCAAAGTACTGTTTGCATGATTTTATAACAATCGGTAGCGATTGCTCACCGTGTTATGGACCTACATCCTTACGTACGGTCGGGGTCACCGTCGCTTTACCACTTTGCAGCCAATTTTCGTATGAAGCACACCGAACGCCCTGGTACGTGCCCGTACCAAATGACGACGCGGTGTGCAAGGGATTTTGACCTTTAGACTGGTAAAGCAACGGAGTCCGCCATATACATACTACAATCACGACTATTATCCCCTAAGGGTCAGAGACTAGGCAAAGAGGACGGGAAAATCAGCCCCCTGCCATTATAGTCCACTTTCACCAAATAATGACTGCACATTTGCTCACCCTGACAGGTGATTAAGCCGCTACATGCTGTTGGTTGTCTGTGCAGTCTTTTATCCGTTAGTCGCCGTTTACGACACCCTTTCTTTTAACTTTTAACATTCCTTTAATAATCCGCCACGCACACGGAACGGCCCAGCTGTTAGTCAGTTATGGGCCTATTGTTTTGAAATGCTAAAAACCAGTACCATCGGAGAGGTTAGTGCGCTCGTCACAAGCCTCGCGACATGACATGCAGATAAGCCAGCCGGCTATTTGCACATCGTCGGCCGCGACCCGGGCCGGCGGCCGGCCGTAATTAGCCACCCGCAAAGTTCACCGGAATGCTGCGCCGGACACGCCGCCGTACCGCCGATACACATGCCGTACATAATTTATACACGTCCCGACGGGCGGTGGGCTTTGTTCGTTTTGCTTTAGCCACTTTAACATTTTTACCGGAAGAAAGAGCGAGTTGTGTACAAAAACTCAGTCAGACAGACGATCTGTGGATCAGAGAAGGAGTGGACCGCTTTTTACGCCAACGCTACGATTTAACCCTAGAGCGGTCGCGCATATAAATATACCATAAGAGGTCGCGCGGATGACGTGCGTCATCCATTTGCCAATAATAATTAATAATAATAATAATACCAATATTTTGGGTGCATATTTTTATTGAAAGTAACAGACATAAAATCATCTACATAATAGAACAAAATAAATCAAAAAATAAGGGTTTTATTAAAATTTTGGAACATATTAACGAGTAACTATAATTTCTTTGCTTCTGAGATCAACTTTTAATATTAACTATAATAATGAGAGACTAAAAATATTCTTAGGTATGATTTTCATAACAACTATTGCTCAATTGCTCATATACTTGCAATGGTCGGCACAAGTAAATTTCCTGCATAATTGGCAAGGTATACGCGTGGTTTTATTACGTTTTCTTCCACACAAAAAACAGCGACCACGCGTGCCTCCACGAGGAGAACTAGCCACTTCTTGTGGTTGTTCTTCCAAAAGAATACCCAAAAAAATGCTTATTTTAAGTTTGAGGATCTTAGGTATACAATCAGTCAATCAGTATACGTTTATTTGTGAAATCCGTTATCATAGCAACAATTTCGTCATTAAGAAAGAGAGACAAAAAATCTAGAGAAGTAGCCTTCGTTTTCGCTATTTCTCGAAGACCTGACAGTACACGTACGATGTTGTGTAGGCGCATCAAACGTCGAGAACGTGCTTGTTCTTTCAGCCATCTAGTCTTGTCAAAACCTTGGTAAAATAAATTTGTAAGTGGTAGGTACTTTGCCCTCATCCGTAAGATCGTGTGCAGGGCTTCCGGCACTACCAAATGTTTGGTTCAACTCAAATTCACCTAAATCATGGTCACCATCTTCTTCGGAGTCCGTATTTTCGCCCTGGATTTCTAGATGATTCGACTCTTCGTCAACAGAACATAGGGTGCCCTGTAAAATGTCTTAATCTTCCTCCAATAACTATAACTCGATTTGCTGATCATGGTTTGCCATTTTAAGTTCCAAAATAAAAATTAAAAACATTTTTTTAGCAAAATAGGTACAAGAAATTACTAGTTTCATTAAATAAATATCATTTACTATAAAATGCGATATAAATATACCGTAACAATTACAAAATCGTAAAAAAAGGTAATAAAATGGTCGTCACATAACACTTACTTAAACGGTCGCATGGATGACATGTGTCCTTCACCTACGAGAATGCACTTCCGCTGACTAAACCTAACCAGTTAACGCCGGGCAGTTTTACTGACGTCACGCAGCGTACTATAAGCAATACTAAACTGGGCGCCAGCGATGTGTTGCCATATAAAAATCAAAAATTCCGGGCCTTTTAATCAGCGTGGATGACTAATGTCATCCGCGCGACCACTCTAGGGTTAAAACGTCAACGCGCCTGTAGACGTCCACCTTTACCACAAACAGATTATAATGAAACACATCAAGAGCCGGTTAATAACAATTGTGTCCGATTTTACGACAGTCGTACTTCCTAAACTTACTTTTAAACAAGCTTTTAGTAAGGTTTTCCGTTCAACAAGTCGCACCCGGTGTTGTTGTAAGCCACACTGGCTCTGTTCGAACAAGGTGTAAGTGCAAAGTTGGCGAGCGTGCCGTCCCTCACTGATTACTTCCCGACTTCCGATTGCCTCTTTCTTAGTTTCGATTGCCTTGAGTAGCATTGTACGTTTTTCTATTTAGGAAAAGGTTCTACTCACTCCCACAGGTGTAAGGTAAAGCGGAAAATGAGATTCCCCACTCGTATAAAAGAAAGGAAGCTTTTAATTTCATTACCCATAAAAGTAAAAAAGTTTTTCAAATAACGTGATGCCATGTACTTACGCCAGTGATAAAAATTAATGTTTCTAATTACTCCAGACAGTAGCGGTAATAAAAGAGATAAGCACGGCGACTACGAGATAAAGCGCCACAAATCCGCCTCTTGTTATATGCCGGACCGTTCCACGTCCACGTCCATTAATAATTCGCAGACTTTGTAACGACAGTCAATTTATATATTCCGTCTGGATGAAATTGCAGGGGATTATTATAAAGTAATCTAAGTTAGGCCGGCCGGAGTGAGAGGGTTCAGTTGACAGGTGTTTGAATATACGGAGTCGGCGCGTTAGAGATTCACCCCATAATAGGTAAGACGGAGTCGCAGGGGCTGCGGTTGTAGAAGCTCTTTGAACCTACCCATTAATTGCTCGTTTCGATACGGAGACTGCGGGGTTTGTTGTTGATTATAAACTTATGCCTTGGGGCTTTAGTGGTACGATAACAGCTGATATTTGATGGCAACCTCGATTAAATTACCGCTATAATTTATTTCACTTTAGAGCTTTCATACACCAGAACAACTTCTAGTTTACAATGTAGGATATATTACGTGTAATATTACTCTCTATTTTAGAATTAATAATTTATGATCCTTTCAATAATAATATCAAAAGCGTTAATTGCTTTATCTCGTTAAGTAAAATTTTACATCCCACTACATGCACTAATTTCGTTTTCGTTTCATCATAATAGTTGGAGCTTGGAGCTAAGAGTCCTGCCTGACTCTTAGTTCCGATAATTTTAAACTAATAAATCAATTAGAAAGCGATGTTAATCAACAAGTTGCGCATAGAACGGTCGCAGTAATTGGCACTAACTCCTTTACTGGAAGGGAATAGTAAAAACTAAACTGTTTAAGTTGTCTGGCCATAACAGTCATGGCTAGCTGTAAATAGCGGCTTAACTCGACGTAATAATATCTATAGTAAATAAACCCAAGTATTGCATGAAAAGCTGCAGCTAGGGTAGCCAATAAAAGATTTTTAAAGTCGATATGCGTGCAAATTATGCGTTGCTCCGAACTAAATAGGTTGCAGGTACTCTCCACCATTGGGAAGTGCATGTATGGAAACATTAAAAAGTTGACAAATGAGTAATTTAGAAAATCCAGACAAAGAAAAATCCTAGACATAAAAATGCAGTCCAGAAAGAAAAGTAATACCTTATTTTCCTATAATATTTTAACTTAGACTCTCGTCTGAGAGAAAACCTACTATTAACAATTGAGTTACTATTGTACCTGGCTTCAGGGCAGTTGACAGCTTAGAACGTCATCGTGGACCCCTTAAACCTTTTCTTTTTAGAACAATTGAAACCAAAATATAATATGCAGCTCATAGAATTACCTCCTTATAAAAATGCAGTCCAGAAAGAAAAGTAATACCTTATTTTCCTATAATATTTTAACTTAGACTCTCGTCTGAGAGAAAACCTACTATTAACAATTGAGTTACTATTGTACCTGACTTCAGGGCAGTTGACAGCTTAGAACGTCATCGTGGACCCCTTAAACCTTTTCTTTTTAGAACAATTGAAACCAAAATATAATATGCAGCTCATAGAATTACCTCCAATCATGTAGTGACCCTAACCACGACTTGTCCACGCTCTCCGCCCGTCTGTCCCTAATTGGCTATCTGTGCACGTCTCGCGCCTCGCCCCGCCCGCCGCGCCGCCACTTCGCTCCTGTCATAATAAATAAGTAATTTGTCCGGTAATGCTTCCCACTCTCCCGCGCGCTCCATAATTTACTCCGTCATTTCACACTACTTGTTCTTCGAGATTTGAGGTTTTTATATGGTTGCCCACGATTGGAAAGGGCGGAGTGACTATTACAAATTGATGTTGAGCAAGAGGTTGATGTTTTATTTTAAAGTAGAGTTTTTCAGTTTCGTTCATGCTGGTTTATACAAAATGTTCCTGTGTAAATTTTTTTCTCTTTAACTACGGTTAACCTAATAAGTAATCTTTTTTAATATGAAATTAAATTTACATTATTATAATGATATTTTTACAACAGATTTCACTTAGCTGATAACAACCTTTGTACCTAAATTTTCAATTAAAGTTACTAGACTGGAGCTTATTAATTTACTCCAAAATCTCATTTCTTCATGCGCTTGCTCTTTGTCTTTGTGCCGCCCGTTAAGTATTTATTTACAGAAATTATTGTCAAAATTAAATATCAAAGCTCCAACACGGAGTAATTAAGCGGAGTGGCGGCTCACTTAATGCCATATAACGTCATAACTAGAGCGGTAACTAATTCAATTAGTATTTGAAACGTATAAATTGTTCGAATGGCTTTTGAGGTTTTATCGGGCAAGCGGAACCGGTTCTGCGCGGGCGCCCGTGTAATATCGCCCGCGAGCATTCCCGCGGGCGAATGAGGTTTTTGTCCCCCTGTTGTGGTAGTCTTTGTCGTCTTTTTGCCGTACCGCTATGAACCAGGCCCTATCGGTTACATTACATCGGTGCATCGCCACCTTGTGTATCAAATTATCGGGCAGGCCAGTTTATCAGTTGCCATAATTAATCGGTACCCGGTTCTCTTTAGTTTAGAAATAAAAATAACGGGCTTTTATCTTGAAATGAAAGACTTTTTACGGATCAAAACTCGCGTTTAAATCTGTTTTCTCCCTTTTTCTGCTCATACAAACAAGGTCTTTAAGTAATCACTAAGTTATACAAGATCTAAATCATGTCTTTCTACCGCAATATTATTATGTTTATAAATCATAAAAATTGTATTATTGTTTACCAAAAATTACTTATTTTTCTCTGCCCCACCATCCACCCACACAAACCTTGTCCTTAAATGGCGCTAAATTTAACCAAAACATTTTTTCCTTTAGTTGTGGCAATAAATAACTTTCCTTATCGATACGGACGCGCTACTATCGCTTCCATCTTAATCGACACCCACGCCTTCGAGCACAGCCGCCTTTCAAGGTAGTTTGGTGACGGAAAAATATCAATCGTCTTTGTTATTGAGATCCGATTAATACTATTTGACATGTCCGCATATCACACGCCCATTAACAAGTCTGTGTTGGGTTTCTAATTTTGTTTTATCGCCGGCTGTAAACCGTGCGCGAATAACGTGCAAGAAGACAGATCATTATTTTATATGGACCCTAAAGTACTATTCCACGACACTTTAGCGCTCGTCTTCGGATTATTCCCCTCTTTATGCCCGCGAGAGATGCGTCCGACCACTTTGTTGTTTTATACTTCGTCTCGGAGCGACTTTATGCACCGCCTCATTGCTCTTCGTCGTTTCGCTTAGTTTCCCCTCTATTTTAGACTCACGTTACTATGTAAATTTATTTTCAAACAAGCGATCCGTTAGCGACTTTCCTCGATCGCGACATTCTAACAACATAGAATGTACAATAAAAATGTAAATGTGAATGTTCTCGTACATGCATGAAAAGACTAAATTGCTGTTCACGAGTACTATGGGAGGAAAAATCTGAAAGCTCTTTTTCGCCAAATAAAGTTTACTTTTATTTTTTATAACAAATATTATTTTATTTAATTACTAGTGGCCGCTCGCGGTTTCACTCGCGTAGTTTCCCTTGGGAATATCGAGATAAAAAGTATCCTATGTGTTAATCCAGGTTATAAACTATCGTATGCCGAAGTTCATCTAAATCCATTCAGTAGTTTTTACGTGAAAGAGTAACAAACATACACACTCACAAACTTTCGCCTTTATAATATTAGTGTGAAGTGTGATAGTAAGAAGTAGGATATACTATAATTATTAAATAGCATCATTGTACTTACACATTCATGTAAACAGCCTATAAACTTATCAATAAAGGAAAATATAATAAATTACAATGGAAGTCTAAGTTCTCCAAATATGTGTAATTTATTTTTCTAATAAAGATTATGATGTGCGTTTAACACATGAATAAATAGTCCTGTTAACACAATCCTGTTAATCTAAATGTCTGTGTCGGAGCGGGGAGAGTGTAATCCAATTAAGGTAGTAAATAAAATCCTAATTCGCATAAACAGAGCAATTCGTTTGATTATTCGGGCCACAAGGAAGCGGCCATTGTGAGAAACATAGTAATAACGCAAACCAAAGTCGGCGCCCTCGACAAACGCTCAGAAACAAACTACATTTTTATACGGGGAGCAAACAAAATGAGTTAGCGGGACCGTTGCGTCGCTTTCCCTGTATTCCTAGCGAGAGAGCTTGAAAATTCGCTTTAATACCTTTGTTCTACAGCGCTTTACAAGCTCTCATGTTGCTCGGAAATATTTTCCGAGCGCAGATTTACTTTATGTGTGAATATTTTCCACTTCATTCTTTTTTAGACGTTGACCGTACAAAATTAAAGGATGCTTTCCTATTTACGTTGTTTCTTTTAGTACCTAATATGCTGTTATTGCGAACATGAGAAATTTACTTATTATTCACGGTTCAAATCTCATGAATTTGCAATATGAAAATGCATTTTCATTTATGAAACCTTTGTCGTTTATTATGAATAGTTGCTTAAAGGCACGAGCTTGTATATTTTAGGTAGTGAATTCTAGTTTGGAGAGGTCTCTAAATGCTGAGATAACAGAAAGCAGCCGTAATGCTGGGTCTAGTCATAATGTTAACAAGAACTTTTGCAACAGGAATAAACGTATATATACTACATTTTATTATTATACACTACCTAGAAAACCTACAAAGTATTCAAATCTTTGTTGTAGCTTATATAAAAGTTAACTTTAAACTAAACAATTATTTAGCCACGGAATGTTTAAATACTTTGTTGAGTTTAAAGAAAAACGGGGTGCAAAGTACTTATAGCGATTTAATGAAAAGGAAATCTGATAAATCAAGTTCACTGAAGTCTCGAAAGATGGGCATGATCATTTTCATTGTGAAATTAAATAAAATAGGTAGAAACTCCCGGTCGACTTTATTCATTACTTTCCGCCGCAAGCGGGGGTGGCGCCACCCCTCCCCACTCCACTCGCTTTATGGATATAACCTCGACAAAATACCCCTAAAATTGCACTGTTTTTATTACGTTCTCTCTTTATCTCTTTCGGTTTGTTGCTCGTTTTTTACTACGTTATTATTTTATTAACGGAACGTAGGCTCGTAATAGTCAAAACAAATCTGATCACTTGAGTGAAAAGCTGTTTTTGCTTTTTTTATTTTGGTATTTGTACGACTAATGATGCGACTATAAGACACTACGTACTATTAGACATGTCACAGTCATAGAGAACAACAATAACAAAATAAAACCATTATGAGCTTCCAAAAAAAGACAACAAGCAGTAGCAGCGTCGAACAAGAGCTCCGACATGCTCGAGGGCGAGAGTTTAAAATACGATGTAGATAAAATACAAGATGCCGGTAGTCACGTCGCGTCGCTCGGCGGCGGCGCCGGCACTAACTTAATTAATTACAGCTTATTATGACACTCCCCGTTTATTGTTTATAAACTCTCCTTCTTTTGATGTGCTTGCTGCTTGGTGCTTAGATTACGCTAATTTCTTTAAAAGATTTACACTTTAAGATCAGCACTCATCTTTTTATTATTACTGGACTGTACAAAAATTATAATGTTGTATTTAACAATAAATAACGTGTCATTAATCGACACAGTTAAAAAACGTAAGCGATGATATATTGAAATACCTAGTGTTATTTTTCTGTATCATTAAAAGAAAACATTGTTAAGATGCCAAATAGTTCGTGAGAGCGATAAAGCAAAGCGCCTGGCAAAGTACCAAGTCGCGGGGCGCGACACGAATGGATGGCCGCGCGATTTGCGATGCGGAATCTGCGCGATCCGTCTGCCGCACTCGCTATCGCGCCGCCCGTCGCTTGTCCCTGTGCTAAGCGCAGATTTGCACGGATACATTTTAAATGGAGCCGTCAGATCGCTATTACACTCCCTTTGAAAGCGGGGAATGCGTTATGTATGACGTTCAATTCAATTTGATGCACAAAGCTTGCCTCGAAAACTCGAAATGCTCCATGTCTTTGACCGATTTCTCTTATGCAAAAACGCTTTGTTGGCAAGAGTTTCGAGTTAACAGCCTATGTAACTTGATATTTGGAAACGGATGGCTCTACGCGTCGGCTGCATATGTTGAAATGATCTTTGTTGTGATTCATGCCAAATTGTAGACATTATTGTGTCACTTTTCAAGGAGTATATGGATAATTGATTGGCGACTTGGCGTTGATTGTTACAATATTATCGTATTGTTTTTAAACGAGTTGAAATACCGAGGCTAGGTGACGTATGAGACGGTATGACAGATAGGTCGCGTGTCAGCGGGTAGTTTTGATTGTGTAGGAACTACATAGTTGGCAAGTGCGCGGAATGTCGGGAGCTGTCCACCTGGGCCGTGGGCGTGCGCACATCACCAGCTACCCTTTGATGCCAGCGGGGAATGCGCCGGTGAATCATCCACCAGATAAATAAACAAACACGACACACCGCCGAATGCAATTAACCCACATTATTAAGCGGTGTCACTAATTGTTTTCTTTAGCTTATACCGATTTATTTACTTTTTAAAACACTTTACGGATTAACTCGCGTTTAATTTACTTTACTTTTTACATAACCGTGTCGCACCCCCTCTCTTCGCTTGGGTGTCGTAAAAGGCGAGTAACGGACTAAAGACTGCACATACATCTAACAGCATAGAGCGGTGATGGGCTCGCCACCTGTCACGCTAAGCACATGTGCAGTCGATATTTAGTGAAAAGTGGACTACTTATGGTAGAGGACTGCTTTTACTGTCCTTATTGACTGTCTCTGACTAACTCTTCGAGGATAATGGTCGTGATTACATGTATGTATGTTATTTACCTTTTAATGTAGTGCCATAAATATCGACATAATCCTTTAGAAAATCCTAACCTCAAATAAAAATGTCAATTAAGCAACCTTCGAGCTTTACAATTTAATACATAAGACATTTAAAATATACACGAGGGTTAAGTCGTTAATTAATTAAGCGGGGCTAGGTAAGGCTCGATTAGCGGAATAAATTTGCGCTTGCGGAGGGATCAATCCCGACGCGCAGTACGAGGGGCGTTCAAAATATTCTCGGTATTGATACGTTACAACCTCTTTTATATATATATTTGTTACTGGCCGCTAAGATTCATCCATTGACATTAAAAAAAAGTAAAATTGGAACCGAGATGTTCTTTTGTTTTTCTGCAATTGCCGAACAAACATGAACACCATGAGCGAATTAACAATTTTAACGAAATTAGAGCACCGATCCGTCATAAAATTCTTGACAAAACAGGGTAAAAATCAAAAAACCATAAATGAGGAAATGGATTGTGTTTACCGTGAGTCTGCTCCTTCTTTATCTACTATTCAAAAATGGTCAAGCGAATTTAAGCGTGGAAGGGAGAGTATTGAAGATGACCCTAGACCTGGCCGGCCTGTAGTGGCTACCTCACAAGAAAATATTGATAAAGTGGAAAAACTTATATTGGAAGACGGCCGAGTGAAGGTAAAATCTATAGCTCAAGTAACCAATCTCTCTATTGGTACCGTACATGACATTATACATGACCATCTTAATATGTCAAAAGTAAGTGCAAGATGGGTTCCGCGAATGCTGACGCTTCTTCAAAAGGATATGCGTGTGGCTTGCTGTTCAGATTTTATCGACCTGTGTGGTGAAAATCCCGATGAGGTGCTGTAAAAAATAGTTACTGGAGATGAAACCTGGGTTCATCATTATGACCCAGAGAGCAAACAGGAGTCCATGCAGTGGCACATTAAGGGTTCAGCTCATCCCAAGAAGTTCAAGGTAATCCCGTCAGCTGGCAAGGTCATGGCCACAATATTTTGGGATTGTGAAGGAGTTTTGCTTATCGATTATAAAGAAAAAGGTGTAAATATCACAGGGCAGTACTACGCTAACGTTATACGTCAATTAAGAGATGCGATCAAAGAAAAGAGGCGAGGAAAGTTAACCAAAGGTGTTCTGCTTCTGCATGACAACGCCCCTGTCCATACTGCTCATATTGCCAAGGCAGCTATTGTTGAATGTGGGTTTGAAACTGTTACTCATCCACCCTATAGTCCGGACTTAGCCCCAAGCGACTTCTTTTTGTTCCCCAATCTTAAAAAGGATCTGCGTGGAAATAAATTTTCTGACGATGAAGCGTTGAAGACGGCCGTGGAGGAGCATTTTTACACCAAAGATAAAAAATATTTTTATGAGGAATTAAAAAAAATAATTGATCGATCTTATAAGTGTATGAACATTGGGGGGGAGTATATTGAAAAATAAAAATATCAAACTTTTCGTACTTGTTTGTTTTTATCCACATACCGAGAATATTTTGAACGCCCCTCGTAAATGGGCCCGGCAACAAAGGCCGCCGCCTTAATGCTGACTCATTATTTATTCACATTCACAACGAGATTGTCAGTGCATGTACCCGTTATTCTAAACTTACTTATTTTGTCTCGTTACGCCGTGACTGCCACCGACACTAAATTATTATCAAATCGCTTTTTTTGGTCGAACTCTTTGTCGACTTGACAACTCTCAAAGCTGTTTTAACTGTATTTTAAGCTCACGATCTTTATGATCTCGGAATAATATGTTGACATATAAATGGGACGTATATTTGAAGACAGTGATATATTAAAAGTAAACTAATTTATAAATTGATCTTTACTCTTTCCACTATCTATTTATCCTTTTAAACTTATTAGGTATGTGTTTTTTTTTTGTTTTATAACAAGACATCTTTCTCTTTCTGATTCGCTCTACCTTGAGATGCTCTTGGTAAATAAAGTTCTACAGTCAACTTTGACTCGTCTTTTCATCTCTAACGCTGCTGCTCTCTGTTCCGCTTTCCGTCTGGTGACTGCCAATTAGTTAACAAGGATGGTAACAGATCGCCTATCCTCAGAGCTCATCTATATTTTTCTTCAACACAACCAAACTTAGTGGTTCCTTCCTCGTAATCCCCTTAAACTCACACAAAACACTAACGCGTCAACGACTCTCTAACCATCAGTGAGCACACCATAAAATCCGTGTTCCATCCGCAAAAAGCCACGCGCCAACAACGTTACACTGGAGAAATTTTTATTCAAAATGAATGCTATGAAAAGCGACGGAGCACTTGCAAACGGCTAGATAATGCCGTCAGACGCTATGCACAGTCGCTGGGAATTTTGTCGCCTCTCGGTGCATCCTCGACTGCGGCGCGTCGCGCGTCCCCCCGCATCCGTAATTCCGCACCCTCCTTAAGTGCTGTTGCCATCGACTTGTGTTATGCAACATGCATACGGCGGTACACCGATGTTGTTTTGTTTTTTTTCTCTTTACTACTGGACTGACTGTTCAGTTGTCGATATAATTTAGTATGTGATACTAAGCTAGCTAGTAACGTGTTGCGAGTAGGATGATACGATAATATATTATACTAGGGTACTATTTAATATTATTTAAGTATGTACTTACATAATATTTTTTTAAGATGATTGTGAACCACCTTTTGCCAGTGGTTTCGGTCGCGTTTATTTTTTATTATTTAAATAAGCTTGAGCGACTTCAAAACTTTTGCATTAGGTTTAATTTGGTTTGCGCAAATATGGCCACGTCTCTGAATTTCGCATTAAGCTCAAGTGGTTGCCAATTCGCCTTCGCCGGAATGCACATATTGTTTCCTTAGTCTACAACATATTATTCAATCCTACCACCTCTTTTTATCTTAAAGATCGCTTCCAATTTTTGCACGACTCCCATTCCCGTTTCTTGAGATCATCGGAGAACTTGACTTTGCAAATTCCAATGCATTCTACTACATTCTACGATAAATCATTTACAGTTCATGCTGCTCGTTTGTGGAATGCTCTGCCTGTAACTGTATTTTTACCATAAAAAACATCAAAATCAGTTTATTATGCTTTCACGCAAACATACAAACTCACTTTCGCATGTGTAATATTATAGGATGTGCTGTTAACATGTGAATAATAGTCCTGTTAACCCCTTCAAAAAGCTATACGCTTGTGTTAGATACGTTTACATTATTTATCGAACATGGCTACGAGGATTCTCGCGTCCAATCTCAACCCTTACGCGACCCATCTAAAATATAATTTAATAAAACATTTTCTTATAATTGTCAAGCACATGTTTACACGAGACAAGCAGACCAATATGGAGGGGTCCTGTTGAAACACGTGAAACATCGAAACAAGCTCCAACGAAACGGTTTGTAGCACACCACACGCTGAGTGAGATTACTTCAGCTTTAGAGGCGCAGTGGCGGGTGCCCCTTTGTGTCGACGCGTCTCCATTTTTCCGCCTACCCTCACTTCTTTGCCCCAAATGCTGATTGTAACTCGCCTCGCACTGGATTCTGTCACACTCTGTAGTATGGTAACAACTCCTCTTTATACTTACTGCAATGAGGAATACTGTTTTTAAGTACAAATTTTACACGTAATACTTGCTTTTTCCGGCTTACCAAATATATGCGTCGTTCAAAATAATTTATTGTGTCGAAGCGTCTCCATTTTTCCGCGTACCCTCACTTCTTTGGCGGCAAAGCTAATTGTAACTCGCCTTGCAATGAATTTTGCCACTGTTTAGTATAATAACAACTCCTTTTTATACTTATTTCAATAAGGAATACTGTATTAAGTACACATAATACTTGCTTTGTCTGGCTTACCAAATATAAGCGTCCTTCAAAATAAGTTATACTTAGTGCCTCTTTGAAAAAATAACTTATTATCCAATGGATTACGATAAGTTAATATTACTTATAGTTAGATCGGCAACAAATTGCTGAACCAATGTTAACTATTACAGAAAATCCTGTGACATGTAGAGCAAAAAATAAATAATTTATATTTAAGTTCTTGTCTGTAGATCTGTTATTCAAAAACAATAGATCTGTTCTTGAATGCGCTATTGTAATTCATATTCTGTAGCCAGGTCACGTTTGTTATGCGTCTGGTGTCCTCGTCAATTCACAAATACACTTTCAAATTTTTGCCGACGCTTTCTCTTTTACGTCGTCTATTCTAATACTGCCTATTCTTTAAATGGGTATTGTATGCAAACGATACTTAAGTGATTTTAAAAGATCAGTGTAATTTTGCTTTGTTTTCATAACACACTACACTCTACCACTACATTAACCTAAAATAACTCTGCACCGAACGCAAACGACACAAAACGCAATCCAACAATACGTTTACCACAAATTGAATAAGGCTCGAAATAAATCCTGCGGTCGTTGTCTGACTCCCAACCCGAAATCTCCCTTTCGTATTTCGCCCCTGTTTGCCGCTGCTTCCAATTCATCTGACAAAAAAAAATGTCCATACGTTCAATATTTATTCACTCTAGAGGTTACTGTTAACATAAAATAGTGATATAGATCTTTTAAAAGGCCGCTTACAGTTCTATTGAACATTCTAATTCCAATTGCAGAGTTTACGTTTAACTTGATAACGCAAATAATATTCATCTCTTCTCTGCATGCATGCAATAAGTGAAAGGAATTAGGAAAATTTAATTGTTGGAGGATTGTTATCGGGCTCGTCCCGCGCCGGTGTCCCTCCCTCATTAGAGCCGAGCCCCGAGGGTCGGGCGTCGTAAACCAACACTCTAGTGTATCGTAAGTGTTAATTACTTTTGTCACTCCGCAGGCGGGCGGTTAACAAATCTCATCGTTACATAATTCCACCGCCGAGTACTGTAATTTACATCGGCTGACGCAACATTGTTTGGACAATAAATTATTATGCCTTGGAGCGCTCTTAACGGGCGGCTTAATCGATAAGCGTCGTTTTTATTGCATCATTAACAGGCAGCACGAGGGGCGAACCGATTTCAATCTGCGTAATCAACGCCGGGAGCGACCTGCCCGTATCGCGCTCAGCAAAACCTAATTGGTGCTAGAAATAATTAAAAGTACTACGGCATCGCCACCTGACTCGCTGTTGACATAACAAACCTATGATTAAAATCGTGCACGCGAGCGCACACACCTAATATTGGTTTTAATTGTTTTAATGAGGAGTTGATACATTTTATGGTATTTACGAAAATGTATTTTATACCAGACTGCATGCCTCGTGTTCTGAAGAATGAACTAAACACACTCGTGACATCAAACCAACATTATTTACCGAGATGTGACAATTTATAGTCACGCGACTCATGATGTGTTGAGAAGAGCATTCCCATTAATAACTTCCCATTAGTAATGAGATGAAAGCTCTTACTAATAAAAAAATCATGTTATCACTGTAAAGCTATCTGAAGCACTAAATGGTTTCAATTAAAAAAAAATTGCTTTACCGACGGATACGCCTAAAAAACATACTTTATTAGTTATAAAATTCTCCACTCATTTTTATTGCTTTTGCTGCCGAAAGCGGGAAAATAAGTGGAAAATAAATAGCGCACTGACGCTTGCTCGCATATTTCCGGCTCACTGGCCGCTGGGAACGTTTCATTTTTACAAAATATAAACTTTCAACCTCTACCTTTTGGAAACTATTAACTTTGTATTTACGTTTCCCTGTGTTAAACGATTCGATTCAAGGTAACATCGTTACAATTCTTCCATTATTATTAAATCTGCAATAGAAATTGCGGACTTGGGGCATTTGTATGTCATTGTTATTTCACACCAATTTTTTCAGTATATTTACCAGTTTTATTATATTTAGATATAAAAATAAGATGTTTTGACACTGAGACAGAAATTTTAAGAAATTGTGAAATCGCTGATGTCTTCTCCCAGATCAAATACTGTTCACGTGACGAACTTTAAATAGTATTGTTTGTTAGTATTAGGTACATGAGCAACATCATAAAATAAACAAAAACTTTACAGACAGTTACATAAGTTAAACAAAGCTGAACCGCACAGAATCCATTTATTTGCCATAATATGATCCATATACGCGTCCAATTCACGTATTATTTCAGTGATGCACCATTGCCAGGCTAGTGCCCACGCTCTGTTCCATTTAATATCAGCTCTGACATCTGGTAATTAACATGAAATTCGCGAGCGGACCGCTCTTTCAGCGAGCGCCGACAAAGTCCGTAGCAGCTTTGTGATTCTCCCCGTTTGTTAATCCATACATCTGGCAAAACATTTTAGCTGTACTGTTTTGTGACGGAAGCAGCGCGAATATCTCGTTATGTGGAGACCAGCGACACAGTGCAGGTAGTTTTTATTGCTGCCCATAAATTCTAAGAGACTGTTGCCGAGTTGTAACTGTAAAGTTTTTACCTTGCTAACAATCTGTTTTAACATCTTTGGTTTGTTTTGATATTTAATATTTTGCTGAACAATGTTGTACATCATCAAGAGAATAGAAGTAAAAGTAAAGTTTTAAGGAAAATTATCCGTCATCTACGTCTATTACTTATGTACCTTTTAATTTGTCTGTAAGTGTGTTAGTCATTTCATTATCTTTCAAATTCAACACATAAGAAAGTGTTGAAACATTTTAGGTTAGTAATACTTTCGATGATTGTATGAAACCTATGATGACAGCATTTTGAAATGAAAATTAATTATACTAAAGCTGTATTTAACAGAGTGTAAGAATGGGACAATAATCTCGATTTCAATCAAACACCGAGCCTATTAGGTACAAAGTCAAATTATGTAAATTGTTTCCAATGAAGCAGTACATAATGGTCTGTAAACACGATTCCGCAAAGCGTCTGACATCGGTTCATTTCGTTAAAATTAATTCATTTCAATGCTCTGGATTTCCCGTAAAACGCGGCTGAATACGATCGCAGAATACTAATTTGAAACAATCGACTCGTGCAGGCAGGCACATTCCTGTTGTATTTAATTGCTAGCTGCATACAATTACCGTTTCGTATGGGCATGTGAATGATATCATGGATTTATCAATTAAATATTAAGAAACTATACTCCATTCAGTTACAGTAATCTAGGAACGGGTCAACACAAACACGGCATTTAATAATCAGATAAATCTATCTAAATGCCAACGAAGAAGATTACACAAAGCCATAACGATGCTCAAGACAGTCTTGTTTAAAAAACTACATTGGATGTTCGCGTTTTCTTATAATAAAAATGCCACACAAGAGTTCTCACAGCAAAATATCGAGACTTATAAACGTCGAGCTGAGCTCTTGAGCTCTCTTTGATCCGGGCCTTTTTGTCACTGTTTGTACAAAGAGATTCATATCGTTTTAATTTCCCCTCGGTATTATACGTTAATATTTTACGTGAGATCACAATTCTCGTAAAAATAATCATCTCTTTCTCCGTGAATACTCACACAAATTGCTCTTTACATTCGTAGATATTTATGAACGTATAGAGTGTTACTGAAGACAAGCGGAGATTTATCTTGCTTATCCCTGCCGCTTCACTGTTTCCCTCTAAAATAAGGGGTCGTCTTTTATCCGATTCTTTCCTTCCCGAATAAATGATTCCAAATTAATATTTTCTGTGGGGAGAGTTTTTATTGCCGTTCTTTTGTTATTCTATTCTTCATTTATTGTACGTTTGATTTATTTAGAGTGAGTGTAATATTCTCCGAGATTTTCTTTTCATGTTGACAAAAATCTTTATGGAAATACGCCAGGAGTATAAAATATTATGGTATTGGTAACAATGTGAGGTATATAAACTTTATAATAATATAAAAAGTAATTGTTAAATACTTATTTACATTTGAATGTTAAAATCTTTACACCACCCCTCATTTTAAAAGCAGTCGGTAAGTACTAATAATGTTAAGTTTAAGTATCCAGTCCGGCACAAGTCCGCCTGTGCGGTTTCGCAATTAATTGATTGTGATTCAAAGAGACGAGTGTGTGCGTAAACAACACTGAAACGCAACAGAAAGAGGCATGTTTACTGCGCCCGCTGCCCGCCCTGTAATAGTTGCCATACAACTGCTGCATTTATCGCACTCGTAAAGCAATAAGTTATAAAACGAATATAAATAAATCGCTTTATGGCGTTTTTACTGCTTTTCACAAATGTGTTATTGCTACAAACGGACGCTGCCAATAGTATAAACACATTTATATGTGTGTGGAGACGTGCAATAAAAACTAAAGTAGAGTCAACAACGTCTATTAAATCTTTCTGGTTAGTGTTTTTTTTTTACTATTTGTTACTACTTATAGATTTTTGTTTGACTACCATTTAACTGAGTGCTGGTTTATAATGAATTATTTTATATACCAGTTAACACTATGAAGTACCTAGTACCTACATATTATAATGGTATTTATTTCTCGTTAGTATTTTTATAGTTTTTGCTATTGGCTATACAATAATAACTTTCTAAAAATACATAAAAATATACATACATATAATCACGACTATTTATTCCCGAAGGGTTAGTCAGAGATAGGCAATGAGTAAAGCAGCCATCTACCATAGTCCACTTTTCACCAAATAGCGACTGCACATATGCTCAGCGTGACAGGTGGTGAGCCCGTCGCCGCTCTAAGCTGTTGGATGTCTGGGCAGTGTTTAGGTAGTCCGTTAGTCGCCTTTTACGACACCCAAGGGAAGAGGGAGTGGTAGTATTCTTTCACCGCTACGCGCACGGTTACTTTCTAACTTTCTAAACGTCAGTTAATATTAATTAATTATTTCTATTTATTAACAAATATCATAATTCATATGGTAATACTCTCCATCGAGAGGTTTGTCTCAATAACTTTGGTTTATAAACCTTGCCTTTACACCAATTAACATTTAAAGATAATATAATTTTATTGTTAGCTGTTAATTATGTCTTAATAACCATGGAGAAGCCGCGGGCGCTCCAACGACGTCGCTTGAAAATTGAAATGCTTGGATATATCACATTATATTCATTGCCAGTTCGTTGCGACCGCCGTTTATGGCCGTAAGTTATAGCGGCTGTATGATATTAATCAATAATTTAATGATATAATAACTGATTCTTTAATGTTAACTGGTATTTGACCACAAATGACAAAATACAAAAAAGTATAAAGTTTATGAGCTATAAATAATGCATTGATTGACGACATTTATGTATTTTATATTCTTTTTTGCCGGTTGGTTAATAATGTTATTATATCCGAAGTGTGAATAAAACATGTAGAACTACGATATTTAAGATTGTATCGCAAAAATAGATTTTGAGTAAAGGAATCCTTAGTGGATTCGACCAAACTTACTCTGAGATTAGTCTATACAAATTCGGCGTTTAATCTAGGTATAAGACCTTATTCCAGTTTGGTCGAATCCACCCTAAGTGACTTTCCCTAATATCAGAGTTTTTCTACAGCGGCAGTGTTGGATAAAGATTCGGGAGCAGAACGGTTAGATATTCTAGTCGAAGTCAATTTTATGCCGTGCCGTCAGTCCCGCACAGAACTCTATCTTCATTTGAATATCCATTTCTGCCGCCTTTTAGCATTGCTGTATGCCGATACAAAGGATTAAAAACCAATGTAAAGTAAAACTGGATTATTAGGTTTTTGACTAAGGTCTCAGGGTCGGCAAAATGCAAGTTATTTACTTTGCCGACCTTGAGATGAGACCCATGAAAACATCAAACAGTTTTGTGATCATTTACCACCCAACGAACTGTCTCTTCACGTTAGTTTTCCGATTCGGCCAAATAAAAAACTTTTTTCACTATCAAATAACCATAGGCATGCAAGCGCGTGTTAGCTTAGTAGGAATTAAACGGATAATCTTTAAAACAAGTCTCGGTAGGTGCCTTTTGGTGTGTTAAGCTTTCCATATGCGTTGCATCAAAATCTGGCTAAAGAGGCGTATTGCTGGGCGGGCGGCGCGTGCGCGAAACGCGGACTCGAGCTGGCGGGCGGGCGGCGCGGCGGCGGCGGCGGCGGTGGCGGGCGACGACCGGTCTCGGCGTCGCGCGACTCGCGCGCCCGCCGCACTCTCGCCGCGGCCGCCCGGCTGCACGCACGTCACTCCTATCGTCGGAATTCCTTTGTCTGCACTCGACGAGCGCGCCACTCGCGTACCATCGTTATTTTTACTACGTAGTGGACCGTCACATCGCAGCCATATTCGGATAACACCTGGATTACAGTGACATAGGATTGCAGTGATATTTACTCTGGATTTTTTTAGTGCATTGACAGGATTCTGTGAACTGGTGGTGACTTTTAATACTAACTGTAAAAAGTACGATATTGTGTTCTCTACTTTGTGATGAAATAGAAAGAAGTGGTGATTTTATTGTTGAATGACTATTCTTAAATGGATCTCGTTTAAAACTAGTGAAATACTTTACGTAACAAATAGTTAACACAGTTACCATAGTGAGGATCAAAGATTCGCCTAAAAGCAATGTTGAAGGCGGCAACAACAAGAAAGAAAGCAAGAAAAAAAATAGTAAACACAAAACGGAATGTAGAACAACTGTGACACATAATAAGAATGATAAAACTACAGTTCCTTCCAAGGTAGAGAAGGAACTACAGAAACGTTCGCCATCCAAAAAAGCAGCAGAAGAAAAGGTATTGCTAAATATAAAAATTGGATCATAAAATAAAAAAAGAGTCCTCTTTTCTGTCAGAAACAGAAATATACTAATAGCATTAAAGTTTACAACTACTTTATATTCATAACTAGCGGCCGCGCGTGGTTCCCGTTCCCGTGGGAATATCGGGATAAAAAGTATCCTATGTGTTAATCCAGGTTATAAACTATATGTATGCCGAATTTCATCCAAATCCATTCAGTAGTTTTTACGTGAAAGAGTAACAAACATCCATCCATACTTACAAACTTTCGCGTTTATAATATTAGTAGGATTCACCTTTATCAAATGTGCGAACATTACATTTAGAACAACGTAAAAACTCGGTTGTCAGACATTCAAGACCATACATAAATAGCAACACCTGATTCCCAAGGTAACACGGTCTCGGTTAATAAATTCTGCACATATTACCGGCTGTATAAACAAACATTATTGCTTTAGGTGACGTGATTAGAATCGTAAACTCCCTACCCACCCCGCCAGCTTAGCCTAGACAACAATAAAAGAGCGTGCAACAGAACTACTATTTAATTTACACATAATCACATTGGAAAAGTAATGGAATCGTTATGGCCCACGGTCACGAAACATCCGAAACGCAATGCTTTTACAGCAATTACTCTACAATTCAACTCGAATGTTTATGGAGGCAATACGGGCTCTGTAATTTCAGTTTCCAACACTGTTATTTTTTTTTATTACACTTCACATCTAGGTTAATAAGCGCTTTGATACTCCATACAAAACACTTCAGGTACTTATAGCTTCAACTATTGCATCGTATAAGATTTCACATTATAGTCTTTAAAAATGTTATTGTAATCGTTACGTTGTTGAAATCCGATTAATTCCAGTAAAGTTCGATCGCTATCTCACTTAAATTAATACAAATGTATTCAAAATCCAAAACATAAACCTCGCTTACTGCCAAAATACATTTGACGACCGAATTGTGACGTTCGTTATGTATATCTAACACTATTAAATTAAAACATATATTGAGAGCTGTCATATTTTTCTGTTCACAAGTTAAGCCTTTAATTATATTTTATGATAATTTAATGTTACCCCACGAAGTTAACGTTAATTATACTAAAATATACATGAGCTGGTTCTACTATGCATTTATGAATATTAACAATTAATCCTGATACCATAGGTCATATCTTAAAATTATAGAGCAATTATGTAGTTAAAGACAGCCGGGAATATTAAATATATGGGTACAAAAGTGTTGTTATTATGCTGGTGGCAAGTTGCTTTAATGTTATTCATAAGTGAATGCAATATTAAAATTTACATGTGATGCAATTAGCTTAACTACCGGTACAATTAAGTGATTTATGCTAACATGAGAATTACCTTTTTTAAGTAAAAAATAAACACGTATTCTTTGTGTTATGTATGTATGAATTAAAGTCACAAACAAAATGTGATTTTTGCTATTGATACGAGGTTGTTATTGAACCGACGATTATTTGGTGCGAGTATTTTTTACAAGTGGTAATTATATTTTTTATAAACCAACGAGGTAAATGTAAGTTTAATGGGGGCAAATATAATCCTATTTAACTCTATCTCTTGCTGCAAAATATGTTTATTGTACGTACGTTTTATCAACATTACACCTTATGGAACTCGTATTCATTTCACATTTATTTTAAATTTTTAGATTTTTTTTTACTTCTAAATAAAAAAGTTCTTGAGATTTATTTAAATATTATTAAGGCGATAGTTTTTGTTTTAGCTTCACATCAAAACAAAGCAGCAGACCGTGATTTGGTGTACTGAGATAGTTGAACTCTCACCAGCTCAGGTTTTATTGATTGTGATCAAAGCAGTTTCGGTATGTGACTCTTAGCTTAACTTCGCTCTCAGTTCGAGTTCGTGATGTAGCTTCATTATCTGTCAATTTGCAAGTTATTTTGGTGACAGATCCATTATTCTCACTACAAACTAATCTCATGAATCATATTATTTTTCGACATACATATTGGCAAAACTAATTTATGCGTCGTTTTGTGTCAGTGTGGTGCGCAAGACGAGCAAGCCCTCTAAATGCTAATAAAATCTATGATTGATCTGATCACTGATAACGTCCATGAATTATTCATAAGTAAATACACTATGTCCCATACAAATTAAATCAAAGTTACTAAATAGAAAAACAACCACACAGTAATATAAATAGCGTGTAGGAAAAAACTTTTAAACCGACCAGGGCTTATGAAATGTCTGTAAACTGTTGTTGTATAAACTTTCTTAACAGATTTATTTGAACAAGCAGTAAATGTTATTTAAGTCTTTCCTGTTTTAATTAATCTTCTTCGCGTGCACTGTTTGTTTGATTACCATTAGATTTGATTCAAGAATTAGTGATTGTAATAGGGCGCTCTGTTGTGAAGTCGCCGCAGGGTGATCGCGAGACGTCGTTTGAACTTTTCTCGTGGACGAAAGTCTTCTTGAATTTTAAGACCGATCCTATTAAAAGTTTGTGGGAGTATTAGAATTTGGAATGAGGGGCGAAAAGCTATCACGCCATTTTTCCGGACCTCCCCGTTTTGCCACAGTGGGCAGCGGGTGGCGGGGGGGAGGGCAGCGGGGCGCGGATCTCGAGATTATGCTTTGCTATCTGTTTTGAATTCGTAATTTCAACATAATTAATTTGGAAATTTCTGACTTGATTTACTTTATAAGTTATTAAACTGCCTCTAAACGCTCATTTGCAAAGTAAAGAAACATTAACATTACACAATATTATTTGTGCTTTGTCATGTCTTTCGAACTTTGCGTTTAATTATAAAGATAAACACGTAACTCTTCGGTAGGTTAAATAAGTCTATTAGATGTTTATGTAGTACGTCATATAGGTACATACGTCTATTATTATGGCGCTTGTTTAAATAAAATACTCGTAGTGTAAAACGTTTGTGTACAAAACGTACCCTGACATGACATTCAAGAAACAAAAATATGTGAAATTATCTTTTCATTAGCGTTAATATTCTCAGTTTTATTTTGACAGCGTTGACTAATGCGGTCGTTTATTTTTATAGCTGGTTTATTTAGAGACACGCGTGTTTCTGCTCGGAGGTGGGCTCAAACTCACTATATTATTGCTCACCGACACGACATCAGTCATCGCGCTAACATCTCGCTGATTATTATCCGTTTTATGTAACGTAGTTATGAAGCGCTGCCAACTTACGCGACCGATAATGGACAGCTCCTATTTTCTGAACAGCTTTTTAACAACCCTTCAATGTGAGCCAGTTATCTTAATGGCGCGTTTGATTGCCCGGTTGACTTGCCTATAATATAAGTTGTTGTTAAAGAAATGACATATGAAATGTGACTATGTCCGCGGCACCTTTGAGCGTTCCTTACGCAGCCAGGGCCGGACGCGGAGCCGCCGCTCGCCGGCACGCGCAGCCCATACTTGATTTATCACTCCATTGTTGCGGAGCGACGACCCACCCCCGCCGGATAAGGCTAAACATTCAATTGCCGGAACGCTCCCGGAACGATTTGTTCCTTCAATACGATCGATTGACTATTTCTTCCGGCCGTTTCTGTATTTAGTGGATTCTGTCCGGTACTCGGAAGGCGAGTTGAGCTGCCTTATCGCACACAATGGATCCAATAAAATGTTTTGTAAATCCGTTCAGTTGTAGCGGTGAGCTTCTGAAGTGAGTCGTTGTAGACGTGTGCACCTGTAAATAAAATACAATGTCAGATGCACAGATTTTACTATTCTATTCAGTAGTGAGAGAGAACAAAATGTGACCGAGCGGTGTTTGGCCGGATTGCGGAGACAATGCTACTTAAACTGCGTCCGTCGTAAACGGTGCGGTTGCCCGACTAGTTTTATTGAGCCATTCTCTCGTTCGCTCGTAAATATTTCCAAGTAATTACTTTCCATTCCCCCTCGAACACTCGGGAGTGTGTGGCGGAGGCATAAATAATATGTTTTTCGAGATGTGTCGCTTTCACACTCTAGTCGTTCGAAATTCTTGTTGTCTCAACCGATAGCTGCTGACTTGAGGCATTTTAATTGACTTAGATGTATGTGTTTTACATTTTACACTTGTGAAACACGGCAGCTATGCTGTTGAAATTAAGTTATATGATGAGTGCATACCATACTAAGAAACACATTTCTCAAGAAATACCTGTGGTTGCAGAAAATAATTCAAAGCATTCAAATAAAAAAACAGCTCTTTTATTTACTCATTCCAATGGATTTATGTTATTCTTTACCTAGTGTAATCGTTCTATCGGTTTATTACAAATTCGAGTCCTCCACTCACAATACGTTATCTGCCAGCCACAAATAATTTAATAGACTATCAAAAATCCCATTAGAATTCCGACACATTCTTACATTAATTTATGCATAATGGCATCCTAGTTGAGTTTCGGTAATAATTCTTATTGGCGTTGCTTTATGTGTCGTACGCGATTTCATCTTCCGTCCGTTGAATATTAAAAGCCCGTGGGTGGTTATTGTGTTAGGTTAGAACAATGGGCTTACAGATTTAGAATGCTAATTAGTACACAATATAGGCCGGCGCGGTCGGCGCTTGTCACCAGCGCGCTATCTGTATTCATCGCCACTGTTATGCCATCGGTATGGTCACGCTCCTTGGAACCGTGAAACATAAAAAATAACTTTGAAGTTACACGCCGTAAGTTACTTAGTAAGACCCGTTACTTGCCTAGTGTCTCTTCAAACAGTGGAACTAAACTGTTGGCGTAAACTTTAGCCACTAGAGGAAGCTGTGTAAATGGTGTCAGCGTGTTTGGTTAAAGATTGCGAAAGCTAAGCTATATTCGCAAGGGCCGTTCTCAGGATGGGTGATTGAAAGTAATTGCCTCGAGTTTTTAAAGTGCTTTGGGAGACTGTTCGTTCCGGTTGTTGGCGTAAAATTAGAGTCGTTAGCATCCATTAAAACTTTTATGGATCTTTATTATTGTAATATAATTAGCACTGAAATGTATAGTTACCAATTATACCTAAATATATTTGTTTTTGTTACAGGCAAGTCCGGAAAGCAGTAGAAATGCCTCACCAAGATACAATGATGTTTCAATGGATGATGTGAGTAAAACTGTTTTTAACGTATCTGTAGGGTGATGGGCGTTACACCGACATTATAAATTTTACTGTCGTTAACAGCTGGCAGAAACAACATTATTTTTAAGAAAAGTTTTCGGAATCTAGGTTTATGTCAATCTGGTGTCTACACCAGTAACAATAATTTGACACTTCTTGATTGTGTTAAATTTTTTTTTTTTAAATAATGATTTGTCTTTTCAGGCATCAGACGCAGGCTCTCTGTTCCGGGTGACGGGCGCGGGCGGCGGCGGCGGCAAAAACGAACTGGTGGCGCGGGGCGGCAGCGGCGGCGCGCTGGCGCTGTCCCGCGCGCCCGTCGGCGGCAGCGCCAGCCCCGCGCCCGCGCCGCTGCCGCAACCCGCGCCCTCGCCCGCGCCCGCCGCGCTGCCGCCGCCCGCGCTACCCCCGCCCCCCTTCCGCGCAGACACGCCGCACAGAATCAACGGAGCCCACATCCCCACCATCGATGGACACGCCGCCACACAAATACCCGCTCGGCCCGTCGGCGCGGCCGGGGCCACCGGACCCGACACCCCCGAACGACCGGCTAGCAATAACAAATTACAACCGGGCGCCCGGGCAGCCGCCGAGAGCCCGACGCCCGCACCGCCCGCGCCTCCTGCGCCCTCACCGCTCTTCCCCTCGCATACCGCCTACCAGTCGCATGCTGCGGCCGCACTGCCCGACTACCGCCACACGAACCATGAGACGCGGACTGAGCAGCCAGAGCAGCCCCCGGCGCCGCTGGACCTGCACGCCCACCACGCGCCGCGCCCGCCGCCCGCCGCGCCGCCCGCCCCTCCCCCCTCGCACCCTAGTCTGCCCGGCCTGCCCGCCCGCGTGCCGCACCCCATCATACCCGGCCACGACGTGCGAAACGCGCTGCCGGTCTCTTCCAATCACCCCTCCGTTCCTACCTCGTACCCTAGCCGTGTCAACGGCGTTCCTCCTATCGTCGCGCCGCACTCGACGCCTTCCTCCAACACCAACTGTCTTCCCAGTCAAACGCTGGCCGGCCGGCCGGCTTCGCCGGTCGCGCCGGCCTCTCGCCCCTACCCCGTTCCTTTACTTGGGTCTAGTCATATAAACACGAGTATAAGTTCCAGTATTCACATGCCCTATCAGACTCAGCCGAGTTTACAGAAACATTCCGTTCCATCGGCATACGCGAACCGGCCTCCGCACCTCGCACCGTTCAGTGTAGCTAACCACCTCACGAATCATGTCCTAACTTCTTCGTCGAGTCAGGCGATTCTGCCACCAATGGGCCATCCCATAAACAGCCATTCCGTTATGAATCACACGAGCCACCTTCCCATTAGTAACAGTAGTCCGTTGATGGCGAACTCCACGCCTAACCATGTCGGGCCACCGCTCTCTCTATCCTCCACGACCAGTACAATATCGAGTTACACGACGAGCCATAAACACCCTGGCCTCAGTTTGCCCCCCCACTCGCTTCCTTTGGGTCCGCCCGCGCCTTTGCACACGCCGATGAGTCACATGGACACTTCGTTGGCCACGAGCGTCGCTCCGAGCATAATCCCAGTGTCGAGCAGCAACCACGCTCTTGCACCGCCAGTCGTGGACTCGCGGCAGGCGGTGGTGACGAGCGAGCTGCCGCCGCGCACCGAGAGCCCGGCGGTGACGTCACTCGCCGCCAACGGCTTCCCGCCGCCCGCCGTGTACTCCGGCGCGAGCTACCCGCCTTTGTACGCGCCGTACGCCACCACACTGCAGCACAGCCCTTACCTGCCGCCGGCGGCGGCCTCGCCACGGAACTCGACAGATACGGTACGCTTCAGTCTTGAAAGTGTTAGATTTCATTTCCATCCATCGAGGCAGAGATTTGCGGAGAGGATACACGATATTGTAACGCATTTTATTTGCTTATTGACTTATTTACGACACATGTGCTATACGCAAAAGTCAACTTTGGTGGAAACCGGAATGTTATCCGACTAATTTTTTATTATTCTATTTAATATATTTAATAAGCTAGCTAATTTATCGTTCCAAATATTCAAAGAATTTGGTGATGTTGACTTTGGTCCTGGATATTTTTGAAAACAAACATTTAATTCGCTTAGCCTAAACTCTCGAATTTTTCCGCAGTATCGAGAATGTTATTAAGACAACTTGTTTTGCTTATTTGTTAGCTTTTCCTTATAATAAAAAACACGACCTCTTTCTAAATCTTGTATTGCCAAAATCCCATTGAGGATGTACAATAACAACCACAAACAAAAGAAACCTGTCACAGACAAACATGCGTTTCGTTTTACAACACAACTCCATAAAACAAAATAGATAATTTAAATTTTAAATCAATGTAAAACTTTCTCCCATTATTTATCTGTATGAACATTTTTTTTAGTATAAAATTGGTTTTCAATTTACAGAGAACGAGCCTATCCGCGTCGCCGCTGGTAGCGCCCAAGACGCCGAAAGGCGTGCGGCCGCATACGCCCGGCTCCACCGGAGCGGCGGGCGCGGCGCCGCCGCACGTGCCAGTCTCCTACTCCCCGCGGGGGCACAGCCCTAGCAGGGAAAGGGAGAGTTTTAGGTATGACTTCGCTAGTTTTTTATTTTTAACCCTTATCTCATCATCATCAGCCAGAAGACGTCCACTGCTAGACTAAGGCCTCTCCCAAGGATCTCCACCACGACCGGTCTTGTGCTGCTTGCATCCAGCGGCTACCTGCGTACTTCACCAGATCGCCAGAACCCTTATCTGCGGCCACGCAACTGATCAGTGCTTAATTAATAAAATTTCTATTGTGTCTAGGGGAACCGCGTTCTTCTATCTAAGTGTTAATACACACGTCAGCTGGTCACAACTAGGGTTGCCACCTTTTTTTTTAGGACAAATAAAGTATTTTTTCATTTTGTTAGAATAAAAATAAAGTACATAGGATAAAAAAAGAGTATTTATTTATTTGTCCTTAAAAACTTATTTTTTGTTGCTCGACATTTAACAAATATTTGTCTTTTACGTAAATAGTTTATAGTAAACAGAGTATTTTAGCGTACTTTATTGATTTATTGGTGTCGTAGGTTATAAAGTACGCCTACATGAAAAAGAAGACAATACTCTATTTTAGAATACGGGTTGCAAGTGGCAACCCTAGTCTCAACCCACCTAAAATTACAAATTTCTCTAATCGATATTGATCCTTATACCTAAATAAAAAAGTTCAAAATGTTTTAACTAAATTTCACATTTTATGGTAGTCATATTTAAATACACTAACGACTATTATCCCCAAGGGCTTAAAAACTAGGTAAGGAGGGCAGTAAAATAAATCCACTGCCACTGTCCACGTTTTTCCTTTTGCTTAAAATCATTTCAGTAATTATTGTAAGCTAGGTAATTTATTTTTGTTTTGATTTTTAAATTTGTTTATTTTTTCTTTGTTGTATGTACAGTGTTGTTCAAATAAAAAAACATTATATTCTATTTGATTTCGTGAAACAGACAAGTGACTCTCCGCTCCACCGGATGTTAAACGGAAGGAAAGTCCAGATCACTTGCCGACCGCGTCCTTACCGCGTCCTTATTACATGTTGTGTTGAAAATAATCTGTACCAGGTCTTTTAAGCGACCTACTAAAGCTTTGTATGGCTTTGTTCCAGCAGCAATATCAGCAGTTTGTCGCGCAGCACGCCCGCGTCGAACGCGTCGGTCTCCGCGCCGTCGCTCGTCGCCCCGCTCGCCGCTCCGCTCGCCGCCCCGCTCTCCGCTCCGCTCGGCGCTCCGCTCGCCGCCCCGCTCGCGGTCAGTTGCGTTATGCGTGTTACTATGGGGGGCAAAAGGTTGGCAGATGTAGCTCCATTTTATGAGTACTACATTGACTGCTGTTAAGTATTCTGTTGGTTGGTTTATTGTCAGATAGATAGATATACACTTTATTGCACATACACAAGAAACAGTTACACATGACATAAACTTAAAACTAGTATGTACAAAAGCGGTCTTATAGCTGAAAGCGATCTCTTCCAGGCAACTATTGGTTAATGGAATCTAAGAAGGAGATAGAGGAAGTGCGCAAGTTTTAATAAAAATGTGATGGACAATAAATAATTATACATACATTTATAAACGTACATACATACAAAATATACATACATATTACATACGGATCCGGTCAGCTACGGCTACATTTTTTAAATGGCCACTTCCCATGATCGGCCACTTCACCCATCGGCCACTTCACCCATGGGCCACATCCCTTGAACGGCCACTTCCTATTGGCTACAGCCACATTCCTTGAACGGCTACAATCCGTGAGCGACCGCTTCCCCTAGCGGCCACTTACCTACATGGATACATTACATTATAAAAATATAAACTACAAAAATATATTTATGATAAATTTTCTATTCAGTTTTTTGGTTGAGATTTGATAGAGGCAAACAGTGCAGCCAAAAGTTGACAACAATATCGATTTCAAATCGTTAAGAGTACAACCGATGACACCACACGACTTTCTGTCGATATCCCAAACACCATAATTTTTACTTCATTCTGTATGTGATAAGGTTGACAATCAATTAAAGTTTTAACTTGCTGCGCGTGTAAAATCCCAAAGATATGAGCAGAAGAAAAGAAACCCCAAAAGTATAATCGTGCACGAGGTTTATTTATTCATTTACTTCTTCTGTCTTTATGAGCATATCAAAGCTGTAGCAGGTGGTATATGGACAAGAGTAGCTAAAGATAGAGAGAAATGGCGGCAGTTGGAGGAGGCCTTTGTCAACCAGTCAAAGTGAGGAAGCTCCTGACAATACGTGCCGTGTCAAGGAGTACTGCCTTCTGTATCTGACCCTTGACCCAACCTTTTAGCGAGAGCCTCTCTAGATGTTGATCGAGGCTCTTAGCTATAAAGCCGTGTGCCAAAACGACTATCGGTACAATAATGGTTGAATCCACATCCCACATGGCGGCAACCTCGTGAGCCAAGTCAAGGTACTTACTGAGCTTGTCCTTCCTTATTATTATTATCCTCTTTATTTAACATAATTCTTAAGTTTAATTTTTTACAATATTTTATATAAAAACCTATTTACAATATAAAATATTATAAAAAACTTAACCTAGGTTGCCACCGGCAGCGGGGATAGACCCAAGCTATCGGTGGTTAGAGCTGCAGAGTGAGGAACCTCCTGACAATACGTGCCGTGTCAAGGAGTACTGCCTTTTGCATCTGACCCTTGACCCAACCTTTCAGCGAGAGTCTCTCTAGGTGTTGATCGAGGCTCTTCGCTATAAGGCCGTGTGCCGAAACGACTATCGGTACAATAATGGTTGAATCCACATCCCACATGGCGGTAACCTCGTGAGCCAAGTCAAGGTACTTACTGAGCTTGTCCTTCTCGGCTTTCACGAGGTTCTCGTCATGAGGTATGGTGATATCAACCAATATTGCTTGGCGCTGAGATCGGTCGATCACCACGATATCAGGCTTATTAGCGACAATAGTCCTGTCCGTGATGATAGAGCGATCCCAGTAGAGCCTTGCATGACCATTTTCGAGAACTGGCGCAGGTGCGTACTTATAGTACGGCACCTCTGATTCAACAAGGCCATATCGAAGAGCAAGTTGCTGGTGAATTATTCTGGCTACTTGGTTGTGTCTGTGCAAATACTCTGCGTTAGCAAGATGAGAACAACCGGAAATAATATGTCGGAGTGATTCTCCCGGACGGCGGCATGCCCGACAGATGTCGACCGTACCGTCCCTGATAATATATTTCCGGTAGTTATTCGTCTTGATAACTTCATCTTCAATAGCACAGACAAAATTATTATTATTATTATGAGCATAGTAAAAAATTGTACAAAAGGAGTACTTAGTCAGAAGGCATTCTCATTTCTAGGGTTGTTATAACCCTAGAAAAAAATAGTATAGTAAAGAAAGAATGATCTGTTTTACATATTGCCTAACCACCATCATTGTTTCGTGGTTAATACCTACACACTCATAACCGCCACGATCGCTCCCCAGACACCACTATCGGCGGGGCTAACCGCACCGATGCCTACCCCTCTCGGCCCCCCGCTGACCGCGCCGCTCGCCGCGCCCACGCCCACGCCCGCCGCGCCCACGCCCACGCATTTAGCGCACTCGCTCGCGCCCGTGCCCACGGTGCCCAGCATCAGCTCCAGTGCCAAACCGCCCGCCCATTGGGGGGTAACGTGAGTATTGATACACAACTAAATTGTTACTCTCGTTTATGCTATGTAACTTTAGATTGAGATTATTAAACTAAAAAGTAACAAAAAATCTTAGGTATCAAGTGCGTATATAGGATGGAATTTTGTAATGCCACCTAAAGGGAAAGTACTGTTAATACTGTAGATAGAAAATTCTACTCATAGAATTATTAATAATCTATTTTTGAAGATAAAGAAAACTGCATTCAAAGATTTTTGAAAATTCACTCGCCTCACCCGGAAATCGTACCGATTAAAATCTGTACAAATTACAACCTGTATTTTTATTGCATCAATCGTTAGGGTCAAATAAGGATGAAATCTCTAACAAACTTAAATGAAAGGAAACCATGAAATCTGGACTTATAAATTCAATGGGTCAAGTTAAAGCAAATTAGCAATGCCACTGCCCATTTCGAGCATGAACTAATTAGTTAGTTTACACAATTTTTTGAAAATAATTATAATAATTTAACATTTCATGATTTCCTTTACCTTTATTTATCAAGTTTGTTAGAAGGATGTCATCCTTGTAATTGACCCTAACGATCGATGCAATAAAAGTACAGGATGTATTTTTTTCAGATTTTAGTCGGTTCGATACCCGGGTGTGGCAAATGAATTTTGGAAAAATTTTTAATGCAGTTTTTTTTCTTTTCAAAAATAAAGAAATGTTTTTTTTAAGTAAAATTTTCTATCTACTGTATTAAGAGTACTTTCCCTTCAGGTGGCATTACGAAATTCCACCCTGTGTAAGTAACCTATGTTTTAGATCCAGGCACGATCTGGCACCTCACCCTACCACAAAGTTTAATTTTTTTTAAATTGTTATTCTGACAATTCCTCGACTATTTTAGTATGTATTTCCAATAACACTGTATCACTATGTAATTAATAAGCCTTATGGAAATATATAGGTCAATAAAAACTAGATATTCTGCCTATCGAATATTTATGTACAAGACTGTTTGTTTCCTAAATAAAAATAAAACATGGTCGTGTCCCCCCCGCAGCAGGCCCGCCGGCTCGGAGCGCGTGAGCGGGTTCGCGCCCGCGCCGCCGCTGTTCGGTGCGCCGCTTGCGCCGCCCAATCCCAACCCCTTCTCCGCGGAATCGCTCTTCCAATCTAGTAAGTGGAAAAGCTGTTATACTTCTATTGGTTCGTTTTAATTAACCTATATTCAATTTAACGATTGGCTCTGTCTGTGTAATAATTTTGGTATTGTAAAGTTATCTTTATTATTGTAATTAACAATGCTATATAGATACAGGATGAAGTTTACTAGAAAAAATAGAGAGCAGTGGCTCATCGGCAATACAAAGGTGATGCGTTCGAATCCCATTCGAGCTCCCTGAGACTGGTTGATTTTTCTAGTAAACATTTTGTCCTATTGTAAAGTTATAAAAATGCCATCTCTGAATCTTGCTAGCTCCATGTAAGTAACTGACCGTTTTCTTTGTTGGTTACTTTTTTTTTTTTTCGGCGTTTTAGTCTCAGGAACCGTATTTGTTTTTATGCTATGGTCTGGGTATTTTATAACATTTACAAATAATTTTCAATATATTATGTAGTTATATAAACTAAAATAATTTGAAATTGATTGTATTTTTAATCGATATTCATTAACATATTCATACGTGTTTTCGTCTACCTCATAAACATCCATAACAATCATACGAGGACGACTACTGTGAACGCATACTACTGGTCGCATTTCAGGCCCCGGCGCTGATCTGCTGCGGCGCGAGCTCGACAACCGGTTCCTGGCGGCGGCCGGCGCGCGCACCGAGCTGCACCACCACCAGCATCAGCACACGCACGTGCACCAGCACCCGCCGCACCACCCGCCGCACCCGCACCACCCGCACCACCCGCACCAGCCGCACCAGCCGCACCAGCTGCTCGTGCCGCACGCGCCGCTCGTGAGTACACATGCGCATCTGCATACGCGCGCGCAAGCACCCGCCGTACAGTCCGTTTCAAATAGAATGGCGTCCGTGAAGTTAGTCACAAGTCTCGTCGCAGTAGCGAATTTTAAGTGTCAGTGGGGCGTTACAGCGCGGAGATGCACCTCCGCCCGCTGCAGACCTCAACCCGCGGTGGCCTTCCCGCCGCTCGGTCACGCGATGTAAGTACTTGCGCGCACCGGCACTCGCAGCTACATTTACAACTGCCATCCTAATTGAATCGAACTGTACCACTCGCCCGCGCCGCACGCATCCACACACCCATTCTATACACGCGCATAGACTCCCACCGCACGGAACACCTATTCTGAACTGGCTTATTATCCGGCTCGAAGGACCACATAGACAGACATCCACCGCACGTAGCACCTATTCTAAACTGGCTTATTATCCGGCTCGAAGGACTACACCCACCGCACGTAGCACCTTTTCCGAACTGGCTTATTATCCGGCTCGAAGGACCACATAGACAGACACCCGCCGCACGTAGCACCTATTCCGTACTTGCTTATTATCTGGCTCGAAGGACCACATAGACTGACACCCACCGCACGTAGCACCTATTCCGAACAGGCTTATTATCCGGCTCGAAGGACCACATAGACAGAATCCTACCTATATCCCCTCTCCTTATTCACTAAGTTTTATTTGTACTGGTACCTCGAGACCAACCGTTAGGTTATTCAAGAAGTGCCAGACGTCCCTGCGCCAGTAAAATACTCGCGCAGGAGACCATCTGCGTTAGGTCTTGACGCCAAATCAGTGCCCGCCGAAGCGCGGGTACTCATAAGACTAGTGTCTCGGGAGAGTTTCCCCGTGAACACGTGTAATTCACTGCCTATTGTCCAGATAGGTAACCGGAGCTGTCAAACTCGCTCACTTCTCGTTGCACGAAGGGCACAACTCGCAGTTGCCACTGCTAGGGTCGTCGACTCTAAAGTCGACTCCCAAGTGTCCACCTTGGTAGCGGAGTAGTAAGCACACTCACTTCTCGGAACCCATCCGGACACCTAGCTAGTCCCCACGTCCTACGCAGTTGGCTGGACCGGAGGCTACGGCATTAGAGGGCCGCCTCTATTAGTTCTCCAGACAGGTACCGGAGATGTCAACACCAATGTCCAATGAGAACCATCGGACGAAGCTGTCAACTTAAAGGGAAACTTACGTTCCCCGCAGGACTTTTCGCTTCTGGCCCCACAGTGACCGCTACTAAGCCCCGCTCGCTGTGCGCGAGTTTGGAAGTTCTAGCACACAATACCAGGACAAACGAACATTCCCAAGCTCTACAGCTAACCAAAAGCTACTACGAGTCCAACCCACGTTCGAAATCCCGCCGGAGGCGCCGGTTAAGGCACAACCAGCGGGAGGCATGGAACCGGAACCCCGTAGTACCCCTGAGAAACACAGCCGGACCCGTGGTTCCAGCTGCGATACCCTATCTATAGGGGTCAGTAGATAGGGACATCCCCTCTCCTAATTTCACTAAGTTTATTTGTACTGGCACCTCGAGATCAACCGTTAGGTTATGCAAGAAGTGCCAGACGTCCCTGCGCCAGTAGAACACTCGCGCAGGAGACCACCAACGTTAGGTCTTGACGCCAAATTAGTGCCCGCCGCAGCGCGCTCTTCATTCGGTACTCATAAGACTAGTGTCTCAGGAGAGTATCCCCGTGAAGTCGTGTAGTTCACTGCCTATTGTCCAGATAGGTAACCGGAGCTGTCAAGCTCGCTCACTTCTCGTTGCACGAAGGGCACAACTCGCAGTTGCCACTGCTAGGGTCGTCGACTCTAAAGTCGACTCCCAAGTGTCCACCTTGGTAGCGGAGTAGTAAGCACACTCACTTCTCGGAACCCATCCGGGCGCCTAGCCAGTTCCCACGTCCTACGCGGCTGGCTGGACCGGAGGCTACGGCATCTAGGAGGCCGCCTCTACTAGTTCTCCAGACTAGTACCGGAGATGTCAACACCAATGTCCAATGAAAACCACCGGACAAAGCTGCCAACTATAAGGGAAACTCACTTTCCCCGCAGGACTTTTCGCTTCTGGCCCCTCAGAGACCGCTACTAGGCCCCGCTCGCTGTGCACGAGTTTGGAAGTCCTGGCACACAATACCAGGACAAACGAACATTCCCAAGCTCTACAGCTAACCACATGCCACTACGAGTCCAACCCATGTCCGGATCCCGCCGGAGGCGCCTGGTTAAAGGCACGACCAGCGGGGGGCTAGAACCGGAACCCCGTAGTACCTCTGAAAACACAATCGGACCCGTAGTTCCAGTTGCAATACCCTATCTATTGAGGTCGGTAGATAGGGACAAACTAACTTAGTCCTACCTATAGTTGTTAACCACCGGCTTGCAAGCCGGTAGTTACCGAAACCAGCGTCTAGAAACGAATAACCAGCCGCTTGATACCGGGTAGATACCAGACTTCAGCATCGAAAAGAAAACGATATTTATTACATTTTTTAATGTTAAACTCTTATTTTTGTTATGCAGTAGCACTTATTATGTTCTGCTATTTTTGTTTTTTTTTTAAATAAACACCGTTTGTATTTACTAATTTACTTAATTCAGAGACGAACAGAAAACTATGAAACATCGTTTGTGTTTAGGTGTATGAAAATTATAAGAATAAAGGTAGCTAAATTAGTTTATTTTGGATCTAATCATCATTATAAACCAAACGCGGGAATCTCGCGGCAAATCAGGCGCATTGGCTTTTGGTGCATTAAAGAAATACAACTAAATGCTTTCTATTACTAGGTATCCGTCTACACTTATTTCATGGATAAATACTTATTTCCAAAACATCTCTCACAAATAAATTATTAAAATAGTCCTATTCCACTGCTGTGTCACATTTTGTATGAGAATTTTGAGTGTTTAACACTTAATACAGATGCAAATGTCATTGTTTATGTCTTGTATTTAAATTTCTTCTGATATTTTTTTTCTGATTTAAATAAATCAGAAGAGAAACAACCAAAACAAAAAACTAAATCATTGGAATATATCAATGAAATGTAAGCATCCGTTTCCAGCCGCTAGTTATCTCATGAAATAATAATAAGCCAAAAAACCGTTTCTAGCCGCTAGGTTAGAAATGTTAGTAGTCACATTTATAGTCCTACCGCACGTTGCACCTGTTCCGAACTGGCTTATTATCCGGCTCGAAGGGCCACATGAACACCCACCGCACGTAGCACCTATTTTGAACTGGCTTATTATATGGCTCGAATGACCAAAACTTAAATCTTACACTTTTTCGAAACGAACTGAAAAGATTTATTTAGTGGACCGTAAAAATACTTTTTGCTAATAAACTAAAACTACACCACTATAATCAAAAGGTCAAGTACTACAATACTACAAGTACAGTTTTTTCCTTTTCTATACTCTTGTCTGTATTCTTAGTACTGGATAAACCTCTCCCCCAAATTTTTGTTATGCGTTTAGTCCAGATTTTTGTTTAGTTTTGTAGAATTTTTAAATTTTTAACCATTAACGAGATTTATGATTACAAACCTTAATGTTTGGAATTCATGTTTTTGCTAAGGCCCTATTCCATACTTAGCGTTAGCCGCGCGTGCGCGTTCCTACGACATTTGAGCAACATGTACGTCGGAGAATCGCGCACATACGGCTAACGCTAAGTGAGAGGCCAATAATTATAACGTAGATAACAAGAACACTGTTTTAATATGTGTATGTGTGTATACTGTTCCAGTTCAAGGACGTAGGCAAGATGTCGTCGCTCTACCGCACGGGGCTGGGGCTCGGCTACCCGTACTCGTCGGGGCTGCTGCACCCCGCCGCGCCCTACGCGCCGCCCGCGCCGCTCACCGCCTACGCGCCCAAGGTATAACGCCAAACCATACGCTAATGACATACTTAAGCCCCTTCAATGTACTACTTTTACTATGGTGTAAAGTTGGCCAGAGAAATGATTGTTTTAATTATGTAAATGTAACGTTTTTGCTGGCTAGCTTTTAAAGTTCATAATTGAATACTAATTCTCGACAACCATTGTGTACAGTGTCCTCTCATTCTCTTCTTTACTGTCTAGCTTAAAGCTTGTTATTATGTTTTATTTTGCTCTGTGATCATTAACCCTGCAACGCATCATTTTAACAGCCCGTAGTGTCGGCCGCAAGCGACCCCGCCACTAAACCATCACCACGTCCCGCTGTCGCGGTAGGTTTCCTCTTCACCACTTTTCTTTACCGTGCATGCCGTTCACTTCGTTCTTTTGGTACATATATTTGTTGGAGCAGACTAGTCCAGATAATAATATCCTTTTTTACTACAGAAAACGGGAAAATGGAACGCCATGCACGTGAGAATAGCGTGGGAGATCTATAACCATCAACAGAAAGAGAAGTCGGGCGGCAGCACCGTGCCGCCGGGCGCCGGCGACAAGGACAAGCTGCGCGCGTTCCCCGCGCCCGCGCCGCCGCCGCCCGCCGCCTACCGCTCGCCCTACGAGCTGCCGCCGCCCTACCTGCCGCACCACCCGCACCTAGGTACAATTCGCTACGAAAACACGCGCGACGCACGAGTTCATATACGCATTTATACACGCACATAAGCACCCTACCCCACGAAGCACCTATTCCGAACTGGCTTATTATCCGGCTCGAAGGACCATATAAACACCCACCGCACGTAGCACCTATTCCGAACTGGCTTATTGTCCGGCTCGAAGGACCAAAACTTAAATTCTTACACTTTTTCGAAACGAAATGAAAAGATCTATGTAGTAAACCATAAAAATACTCTAGGTACCGTCCGCTACGACGCGCCGCTCCTCGCGCCCACTGACCGCGGCTTGCGCGTTTCAGGCGTCTCGCCGTTCGCGCGGTACGGCGCCGCCGCCTTCCCGGGCGCGCCCGCCGCCTACCCGCTGTCCGCGTACGGGCGCGAGCTGCTCAACTCGCCGCTGCACGGCGTCGGCGTCGGCGTGCACCACCCGCCGCTCGCGCTGCACGACGCCTGGCGCACGCGCCCGCCGCAGGAGCGCCGCGACCACGACGAGCGAGCGCGGCGCGACCGCGACGAGCGCGAGCGCCGCGACAAGGACGAGCGCGAGCGACGCAAAGCCCGCGATTTGCAGCGCGCACGCTCACCCTTGCGAGACGCGCCTAAAGACGAGCGCAAGGAGCCGCCGCGCCCGCCGCCGCCGCTGCCGCCCGCTTACACGCACCCGCACCCGCACCCGCCGCCGTGGGACCCCTACCGGCCGTTCGACCCGCTGCAGCACATGCGGTTCGCGCCGCTCGTGGAGGCCGCCATCCGCGCCGAGGAGGACCGCGCTAAGATGCTGAGCGCGTACGCGCACCACCAGCAGCTGAAGGCGGCGCCGCTGCTGCACCGCGCGCTGCCGCACCACCCGCTGCCGCCGCTGCCGCACGCGCCGCTCGACCTGCTCAAGAAGGAGGAGCCGCGATGATAGCGACCGCGCCGTCTGCCCGTGTACATAGAGTAGTGTTAACGACGTCGCGAGTGAGAGTACGACTTATTGGATGTATATCGTTTCGCATTATCGGTTTAGAGAATTATTTATTGTAACGTCGCGTGCCGAACGACGGCCGCTAGTGTCGCCGCCGCCGCGTGTTCGTAGTGCGGTTAGTGGGCGGCGGCTTGTGCAATATGGGACGAGGACTGAGGCGGGGCGCCGCCGGCCTGTACACTACTGCTTGTTTATTTACTTGGAAATATCTATCGAGTTGTTATTGTGACCATTATTAGTTAATTATACATCAAATTGCTGATTATGTGAAGGATGGGATTATCAGAATCGCTATCGATATAATTATACATATTTATATATACTTATAAATAAATGTAAATATTAGTATGTAAATTAGTGTTATGATATAGAATTGGTTTATTTAACGTCATACAAAGGAAAAATCCCATAAATTATTATTGTATCGGGAGTTACGATTTACACTTCCGTTAAAAATCTCATAATGGTTTTTCGATTGTACCAGTGGAGTTTTATTTATTTATTTACGCTCCTCTAACTAGTGACATGATCAGTTTGTTATAAATATAGTGGTTGATATTTCATTTTAATGCATTTAAAGTATGTGATATTATTGTAACGTGAAATACATTTTGTCTGACTTCAGAGTAGTGTCTACTATTGGGTATTGTAATAAATTACGACGACGTTATGTTCAAAACATTTTATTTCCATAAATAGTGTATTTACTTCGAGATAGTAGTCAGTAAAATTGATTTATATCATGTTTGGCTATTGTTAACAACATTGTTCATTATGTGCCATTGAATGAATATTTATGGACATCGAGTCAGACAAAATTGGATTTAGAATCAGTCGTAAAGAAAAGAAAAAAAGTCAGGTGATTGTGTTAACAAAAATCTTGAAAAGCATGACAGAAATGTATTATAGTTCACAAAACCATTCTGTATACTAAAAGGTAATGAAAGCTTGGTGCGATTCAGAAAATACCATTAAAACTTTTGATTTTTATACCAAGAAGCTTTTTTGTTCCATCCCTCTCGCCAATGATATTATATTAAAAAGAGGTAGATAGGTTATGTCAGTACTAATATGATTTCAATAATGGACCGAAGCGTCGTACATACGAAAACCTGAGCATGCGCTATACTCACTAAATATTACGATGTTATACGGCCGAGGTAACTTGTCACTTCTAGTCGATGATCTCATATGGCCGCATTTGCCGAGTTAACTTGATCGTATTCTAAAGTGTAAGCAAGATAGCATGACAACTAGTAAGAGCGTAAACAAGACAGATACATGTAGCGCTGTGTCATTTCGAATTACATGTCAATTTGCTGTCGCACTCTATATTTTTATGACACAATTTATTCTGACATTTTGTAGTTGATAAATAATAAGAACATAAATCAATTAAAATTTAAACTCACGCATGCCACTCATGATATATAATTTCATGACCTTTTATGTAGTTCGCATGACACAGGACAGCATATTTTTAATTAATTTTCGAAAACAAATACATGCAAACTGACACTGTCAAAGTGTCAACACTGCTAACGCTTTTGTGAGACTACGCTTAAGGTAAGCCAATTAGCATAGTTTTCTGTTGCCACTTTTTGGCACATGTAACACATCTACCTCTTTTTATTGTAACATCATTGCCTCTCGCCCTGACGTTGACTTGCATTGGACAGACACTTTTGAATGCAGGCAACGGCGATATTGTTTTTTTTGACGTGATAACGTCTAATAAATCGATGAACGCCGAGTACACGCACAAAAAAGTATGACTCGTTGTCACGTTCCATAAAGGTACTATGGTACCTAATAGTAACTTTATGGTCACGTTCCGCCGGAGCCGAGCGTGCAAGCGAGAGCGCGGAACAAATAGAGAGGCACGATCGGCCTAAGCGTTCGGCTCTCGGACCAAATATTGTTCGGCTTGTGTGACGCATCTATCTCTCTTCCACTCCATCGGCCGATGCCTCAGAATAATATTTAGTTATTATTCTATGGCCGATGCGTAATATTCTCTTAAGACGTTATCACGTAATCCGTAAACTGACTTTACAGACAACCAATTTTTTTATTTTTCTGTACTAATATTTTAAAGAGGAACCATTTGATTGTTTGTTTGTATTGATAGGCTCCGAAACTACTAGACCGATTTAAAAAATTCTTTTACTGTTGGGAAGCTACATTATCGTTTAGTACTCAGATGCTATAGTGCGAAATAATACCTATACCTAAATCTACTTTCATCGAAATATATATATTTTTAGTACCTAACAGATAACTTTTTATTTAACAGTTTATGTGGTCCGGCCGCGAAGCAGTGCTCTCTGGCCGCGCCACCTCAAATTAAATAAAGGCTATTATTAAGAAATCCATACCCCGAAAAAATCTACCTAAAGAGTAGGAGGTACCTTGCATACGATAACTGTGGTCATTAAATCCCTTTAGTTAAGGAGTTATTTGTCGTAGGGTGTGGTCCGGCTGGAAAGTATACTTTGCAGCAAGTCAATTTCCCAATATTAAATAATAACTTTCCATAAATCCATTCAAATTATAGTACTTTCTCTATACTTTTTTCTCTCAAGAAACTATTCATTTTGATTAATTAACCTTTAAAGTATGTGGCGCGGCTAAGAAGGATTACTTTCAGCAAATATAACGAAATATGGTTCATTTCTGTATGACAACCAAAACTGCAGTACTTTATAAAAAGACCTGGACTACATCTATAAACTTTTATTTTTATTACTTACCAATAATGATTTTGAAAAAGGAGCACTTGCTGTTTTTTGCTTACCTACTTACCTACCTAATAATAGGTAGTTAATTTGACGAAGTAAGTGAAAATTTTTGGTTAAAATAACCAATAAGTACTTATACGAAAACCAAATATATTTTAATAATCAAATATTAATAATTGTTAATTCCATTATTACGAATTCCAATAAACATTCACCTTGTGTGATAATGGCAGGTGATATAAACATAAATATTTGTTCAGCAAACACCGACTCTGATGCTAATGCTCTTGCATATCTGTGTGTACTGGCAGAACTAAACCTTAATCCAACAGTTACTAAACCTACCAGGGAAAGCTCTTGCCTCGACCACATCAATCTAACGTCTAAATATCAGGCAGTATCAGTAATATGCAAGACGATTACAGATCACGATTTAACTTTAACGGGGTAAGGCTCAATAAGCCTAATAATAAAAATAGTCGACAACTCTTAAAATAAACTAGACTTTTATTCTATAGCATCAGAAATGAGTGAAATGGATTGGCAACCTGTTACCGATAGCACTTCGGTAAATGAAGCCGTTGCCGCATTTACAGAAAAAATACAAAGTGTAATTGAAAAGCAACACCTCCAGAACACCAGTTGGGCGGTCTAAACTTGCGCTCAAGCCATGGATGACGCCTGGACTCATCAGATGCTCAATTCACAAGCACAGGGCTACACGCAAGAGCAAAAAAGAACCCGCATGATAAAATGATAAGGAAAATATTTACCTGTTACAGAAACTTCTATATTGATATACTTAGAAAATTGAAACAAAAATATGAAGTCTCACAACTTGAACAAAACAAAAATTCACCAAAAAAGCTCTGGAATACCATTAAAACAATTACACACACTAATAACAGGAAAGAAAAACCCCTGGTACTCACTCAAATTAAAAATACTAAAGAAAATTCATTAAACTCTTGTAATGACTATTTTGCCAATATCGGGAAACGTCTGGCAGAGCAAATCCTTGCGAAATCTAATAAGACACAAGAAACACTGGCTGCAAAAGTCTCAGTGCAATGTTCACCTCCACAATCACTGTTTTTAGAACCTACAGACAAGTTGAATCTATAATCTCAAAACAGGTAGTGCCCCTTGTCTTGATGGGATAACAAATAGGCTGCTGAAAGCGGTGAAGAACCATATAGTTAAGCCTTTAACTTAAGTCTTTCTGAAGGAATATTCCCGGACCAATGGAAAATTGCCGCTGTTAGACCTATTTACAAATCTGGTGAAAAAAGTGAGCCTCAACTACAGACCAATCTCCTTATTGGAGTCTTTTTCAAAGATACTGGAGAAACTATTAAACAAACGCCTTGCTAAATTAATGGAAAGCAATAAATTGATTTCTGACCGACAGTTTGGATTCATACAAAACAGATCTACAGAGGGTGCAGTGTCGTTGCTAACTGGTATAATAACGGAAAACCTTGATAAAAAGAGAGCTTGCATAGGAGTATTCCTCGATTTTGCAAAGGCATTCGACACGGTTTCAATGGACATACTCATAGGAAAGCTGGAAAAAATGGGTATACGTGGGAATCTCCTTAATTGGTTCCGGAGTTACTTAACCGGACGTAGTCAGTGTGTCAAGATCGAGGAATACAAAAGTACATGCAAACCAGTGGAATATGGCGTGCCCCAGGGCAGCATACTCAGTCCCACTCTCTTTATTCTTTTTGTTAATGACATAATGACCACTGAACTCAAGAAAGCCGAGGTAGTCTGTTATGCTGACGACACGGCCATCATATTTCATGGCACTACTTGGGAACGAGTCACTCGACGGGTAGAAGAAGGAATGAAAGTAATTACGACCTGGCTGCTACATAATTTGCTAACTCTGAATGTCCAAAAAACAAAATTTCTCTGTTACTACAAAACCTTAGCAACTTCTCCTTCCTTCAACAACATCAAGCTTCACATGTGCCATCTACAAAACACGCAACATCATCAAGAATGTACATGTAGCTGCATAAACAGATCCCCCTCAATAAAGTACCTTAGTTTGATTGTAGACGAGAAGCTATCCTTTATAGCACACATTGATGCAACTGCCAAAAAAGTCCGTAAACTGATTTACATTTTTAGAATTTACGAACTGACGCAAATATTAGTCTGCTTAAAGTGGTTTATACTGCTCTCTGTCAGTCAATAATAACTTACTGCATTACTACTTGGGGTGGTGCAACTTCTAGTAATATTATATTCCTGGAAAGGGCACAACGTTCCGTCCTTAAAGTCATATTTAAGAAACCTATAAAGACCTATAAGAAACCTACAAACATATTATATAAGGAAAGTGAATTCCTTACAGTTCGAAAATCAGTTTGACTATAAAGAAATGCTCAATAAACGTGTTTTTAAAATACCTATCCCCTCAATTAAAAGTGACTTCCCAAGAAAGTACAAAAAATCCTTCATCTCATTCTCATCGGGTCAAAACCTGTTACGGCTGTCGCCGCCCTCCTTTTCACTACAAAAGACGACGGACGAATCCTGAATAAGTAGGAGTCTGTCGTAATCTCATCGATGTCGGCGTTGCCACTGCTTACGAGTGCAGTGGCGGATGGGGGTGCGTATCATTTCATAATAATGACACATAAACTAATTACAAAGGACACAACGTTCAATGGATAAATTTTTACTTGATCTATATACACTTCCCATAAAAACATTACGTATATTAGTCATTTGATATAATACTCATATTCTATAACAACTTTTTCTATAAAGTTATATTGGCATAATAACATATTCTATAACTTCATTTGATACATTTTTACTTTAAAATAAAAACCCCAATTTGATTTAAAAAAAAAATCTTTAAAAGTTAATACGTTGTGTTTTGGTAAGGTTGTGCCACCAAAGTCAGTGACAGAAACGAATCGCGGCAAAACCGACTCCACGTATACTTGTCTGTCCTACGCTAGAGTGTAATTTAAGCCCGCGCAGGCGTGTGGGACCGCCAGAGCCCCGCAGCGCCGAAGCCGTGAAAGAAACCATGCCTGCTGCATGCTTGCTCGCATGCTGCGTGCTTGCTTGCATTCTGCATGCTTGCTTGCATGCTGCATGCTTGCTTGCACGCTGAATGCTTGCTTGCACGCTGCATGCTTGCTTGCACGCTGCATGCATGCTTGCTTGCACGCTGCATGCTTGCTTGCATGCTGAATGCTTGCTTGAATGCTGCATGATTGCTAGCATGCTGCTTGCTTGCTTTCTTGGATGGTGCCCTTTGGGTGTGAGTATTATAGGAATAATGTTTTATTTCATTAGATTATTATATCAAATGTTTATTATATCATATGGACATATATCACATGAAATTATAGATTCCAAAATTATATTAAATGTTTATTACATCAAGTCAGTTGTTACATCAAATGAAATTGTATGAAATGAAATTATATTAAATAAACGTTAGATCATAAGTATTTATATCAAACATTACACACCCGGCGGGTGGTTTATGTTTAGATTAGCTATTATAACTTAGCCCACGTCGAGAACAACTGACTGTCACTCCGCACAGAAGCCTACGTACGGGGAACCCTAAATACGGCGTTTTTGTAACACCATCCGATACTGGAATACAATAGGTTATTATAACAGATTGTGCTAAAGCAATATCTTGGTTAGTCATAACTCATAAATCATAATTTAAGTAAATAAATAAAGCGTCTAATACTTACATCCACATCAGACAACGTCTGGTTGTTAACCAGATAATACCCAAGTACTTCAACGAGCTCACTTTTTATACTCTTATGCTAAAACGGTAATAAAAAACAAATAAATAAATAACAATATGTTATTCTTCGATCATATAAATGTTATTCAAATTAAAATATATTCAGTTATAATATTGCGATAAGACTTCTTAGCTAGATGAACCGTGAATGTACCTAAATTGGCACACCATCCACTCTCTTCAGTACTAAAATTACGACACCGTTTTTAAATCCGCCTCTGTGGTCTAGTGGCTAAGCCACCGGTCTCGGGTCCCCGGGTTTGATTTCCATCGGGGGGTACATATTTATGTGTAAGAACTTGGTTTGGTTGGTGGTAGGCTTTGTAAGTCCGCCTGGTCAGCTGCCACCATTTTATTTAAAGTCTGGCGCCATACAACAATATTATTAGCATTGTCGACTTCCGACAATTAATTGAAAGACAAGATAGCCAAGAGTTATCCGCAGTGGTTGAGGAATACGTGTGAAACGCGCTTCCACTTTCGGCATTATCGACACTGACCATAAGGTGAATTGAAAGCCAAGTAGTTACTTACCCGTAGTGGATAAAAAAAACTCATTCCGTAGAAGGGATTGTGAAAGAAACATCCCAACTAGCAAAGTAGTGGAATAAGCGATCAGTTACTCCACTAAAGATCGAATAAATGTTGAATAATGGCTACCGAGTGATCATATTGTGCTAAAGATGCGTTCGTGTGACTTTTTAGCTATTTTCCCTATTGTGCGCTATGATTATGACGTATAAACGTTTATTCTACGTACTTATACCGCAACTATTCGACAATCTTCTAATAGTGTCTATTACTCGTTTATTCAACATGAAATGTTATAGTAGCGCTATAAGAGCATTGAATTAGCTATTTGTCTGTTGTAGGTCGCAACTATACAGCCACTACTAAACGTTCCGTTATCGGAGCCAATTTGCTGAATAGTTGCTACCCGTTTATTAAAAAGCGTCATGATTACTGATACAGCGTTATAAATCGACTAGTTCAATAATAGCTTTTAGATTACAGCTACTAAACCAGAGTTGTTTTCAATGCCATTATATCACATTTATGCAGTATAAGATGCAATAACAGATTTTTAGTGACCTTTAGAGCTCTAATGTGAGGATATTTTTTTAACCACTCTGAAGATAGTGGTTCCGTACACAATTTATTAGTTCACGACAATCTTGAAATTCATGTTTAATTAATTAAATTGATAGAATACAGTGAAGAAGTCGACTGTCAGGCTTCACTGTTTGCAAAAGAAGTTAATAATAATGAGTTTTTGAAGATTCCTGTAATTGCAGTTCAGATGTTGAAACCCAGAGAGTTTTGAAAATGAACAAGACAGAGAGATTTAGAATAAAATGTATTTTTCTCGTATTCAAATCTGTTTCACTCTACATCCGTAGCACCTTTCTAATAAAATAAAATGCGTTTCCTGCCATGCCATCATAATTATAAACAATCATCTAGAAAGAGAAAAAACTTAATCATTTCAGTGGCTACCAGATTATAGAGTTGTATCTATAGTTGTAAACCAGCGGCTTGTAAGCCGGTAGTTACCGAAACCAGCGGCTAGAAACGAATAACCAGCCGCTTGATACAGGGTAGAAGATACCCGACTTGAAATCGAAAAAAAACGATTTTTATTACATTTTTTATTGTTAAACTCTTATTTTTGTTAAAAAGTAGGACTTACTATGTTCTGCTTTTTTTGGTTTCTTTTTTAAATAAACACGAAATACAACATTATTTAATTTATAGACGAGCAGGAAACTGAAACTGAAATAAGAGTTTGTGTTTATGATATGATATGATAGTGTATGAAAATTATAAGAATAAAGGTAGCAAAATTAGTTTACTTTAGATCTAATCATCATTATAAACCAAACGCAGGAATCTCGCGGCAAAATTTAGGCTCACAGGCTTTTGGTACATTGAAGAAATACAACTAAATGCTTACTATTACTAGGTATCTGTCCACACCTTATTTCATAGATAAATACATATTTCCAAAACATCTCTCACAAATAAATTAAAATAGTCCTTCCACTACTGCGTCACATTTTGCATGAGAATTTTGAGTATTTAACACATAATACGGATGCAAATTTCACTGTTTATGTCTATTTATGTTAAATGTACCTATCCTATAATAAATAAATCAGAAAAACAACAAAAACTAAATCATGTGAATATAAACTGTACAATAAAATGTAAGCAGCCGTTTTCAGCCGCTAGTTATCGCTAGAAATGATAACAAGCCAAATAAGCCGTTTCTAGCCGCCAAGCTAGAAATGTTAGTAACCAGCTTTACATCTATAGTTATATCTAACCATTCAAGTTTTGTTACCGACTTTGAATCAGGAACCCTAAAATAACTCCATTTATTAAATATGTTGGAACAGTGTCGCAGTTATTCAACACATGATCGAATTTATGCGCTATAACAGCAATCTATTCACCAAATTCGTGTAATTTATATATTATTTTAATATTTGTTTATTAATGTAACGTTTTTAGCAGGGCCCATAAATATATGTGAATTATGGCATATCACTTTATCGGTAAATTAATTTCGCAATATTTCTACACCTGTACACGTACAACCATACTACAAAATTCATATTTGGTTGAGTACTTCCATTACTATTGGATAATAACATAAGGAGGAGATTGGTATTTGTTCACTCAGTTGCAGTTGCATTAAAGCAGAACTTTTTGGAACAACAGTATTTTATTCGCATGTATCGCATCAAAATATCGATTTGTAGCACATTGGCAACCTTTATAGCATTATTTTGTGGAATGTTGGAAACCATGTAACTTTAACTCCATCAAATAGTGCAGTAGTTGCCGCGACAATGCTATTACTGCTCTAAAATGTGTTAGGTTTGCTGTTAAATCACATCTATTCCATAATTAGGCGATTTATTCCACAGTTATTCTGCTTCTATTGCACTAATTAGTGGAGTAATTTGCGCCTAAATCCCGTTGAATACACGTTGACTCCACATCTATTCAACTTATAGCGACGCTCTTATAGAACTGTTTAGTAAAACAGGAACGTTGCCGTGACTGTTATAGCACACCGTTTTGCTAGTTGGGATTGTTATTGCAATTATATCTAGACGACTTAGATGGAATTTTGTAAGTTAATCATGAATCATACGCCAGCCAAAATTATAATAGCGCAACATTCATAATTAGGTATAATGATAAGTAGATGTTTTATTCCCCCCAATATGAACGACAGCACTAAACTCCGGCCCCAGTCCCCGGCGGCCTCGCTCGCCCTAGCTACGGTAGGGGGTGCTAAGAATCTCCGGCAGAGACCTGGCTACCGCCAACAACGAACTTTGGCCCTGGCAACCTACAACACGCGTACACTGCGAACCGACGAGAAGGTTTGCGAACTGGAGGAAGAATTGAGCAAGATACGGTGGGGCATGGTGGGATTATCTGAGGTCCGAAGAGAGGGGGAGGACTCGATAATCTTGAAGTCTGGTAACTTGCTCTATTTCCGGGAGGGCGAACAACTGTCCCAGGGTGGTATCGGGTTTATTGTCCACAGCTCTCTCGTGAACGTTGTCAAGACCGGAAGTGTGTCGTCGATGACCCCGACGATGAGGTGGAGGCTACGTATGAGGACATCTCTAGAGTCATACAAGTCTCCAAAACTCATTACACCGTTGTCATGGGAGACTTTAACGCAAAACTGGGCAAACGAAGCGGCGATGAGCTGAAAGTGGGACGATTTGGAGTTGGAATTCGGAACCACCGGGGCCAACTGCTGGCGGAGTTTCTGAAAAAGGAGGGACTCTTCATGATGAACTCCTTTTTTAGGAAATCTGAACACCGCAAGTGGACCTGGCTAAGTGCCGATGGTGCAACAAAAAATGAGATTGACTTAATTTATCATGTCGACGAGAAAGCAAATATTCAATGATGTCTCTGTGATCAACGCGTTCAAAACTGGCAGTGATCACCGGTTGGTAAGAGGCACATTGAACATTAATATCAAGCTTGAAAGACGTCGATTGATGAAGTCTACGCTCCGCCCTGCACCTATCTAAATCCAAAACCCCGAAAGCTTCCAGCTCGAATTGAAAAATCGCTTCGAATGCCTGAAGGATTGCGTAGACGTGGACGATTACAACAACAGGTTTGTAAAAACTGTCCATGCGGTTGGGTCTAAGTTCTTCAAAACCCACCGTATAAGAGGACCTAAAAAGCTCTCGGACCATACTCTCAAACCGATGGAAGAGCGGCGCGTGATGGTTCTGCGTTTTTCGGATAATTCGTCTCAGCTTCGGCGGCTCAATAGGCAGATCTCGAAGTCTTTGACTCGCGACACTCGCCGATTTAATACCGACCGTTATTAAGAGGCTATCGAGCGAAACAACGGTTCAAAGGTGTTCGCAAGAGATTTGGGTATTGGGCAGAGCCAACTGAAGACGCTGAAAACCGATGACGGCAGAACTGTCACGTCCAGGTCCGAAGTTATGGGAGAGGTCGAGAAGTTCTTTGGACAACTATACACATCCACGCGGCCACCTGTACAAAGCTTAGCTACAGACCCTAGAGCTAAGCTTACCCGACACTACACCGAAGATATCCTGGACATCAGCCTGTACAAGATTGGTATGGCTCTCAAGCAGCTTAAGAACAGCAAGGCATCGGGTGCTGACGGAATTACGGCTGAGCTTCTGAAAGCAGGAGGAAGACCGGTACTCGCAGCTCTACAGAGACTATTTAATTCCGTCGTACTCGGAGGTAGAACGCCAGAAGCGTGGCATGAAAGTGTGGTTGTGTTGTTCTTTAAGAAGGGCAACAAGGCCCTACTGAGGAACTACAGACCCATATCACTTTTAAGTCACGTTTATAAGCTGTTCTCGAGAGTTATAACTAATCGTCTCGCACGCAGGTTTGATGACTTCCAGCCAATCGAACAAGCCGGATTCCGAAAAGGCTTTAGCACCATAGACCACATACATACGCTGCGGCAGGTTATACAGAAGACCGAAGAGTATAACCGGCCACTTTGCTTAGCGTTTGTGGACTATGAGAAAGCCTTTGATTCGATCGAAACATGGGCCGTGCTACAGTCTCTCCAGCGGTGCCAAATTGACTACCGGTACATCGAAGTGTTGAAGTGTTTGTACGAAAACGCCACTAGTACAGTTCGTCTTCAGGACCAGAGCTCGGAGCCAGTTCTGCTGCAGCGTGGAGTGAGACAAGGAGATGTCATTTTTCCAAAACTCTTCACTGCTGCACTGGAGGACGTGTTTAAGCTTCTGGACTGGAGAGGACTCGACATCAATATTAACGGCGTGTACATCAGTCACCTTCGATTTGCCGACGATATAGTAGTCATGGCTGAGACCCTGGAGGAACACGGCACAATGCTCGGTGATCTCAACAGAGTCTCTCAACAAGTGGGCCTTAAAATGAACATAGAGAAGACGAAAATCATGTCTAACTCACGTGTCGTACCCACTCCTCTATAGGTTGGAGACTCTGCTCTTGAAGTTGTTGACGAATATGTATACCTGGGACAAACAGTCCAGTTAGGTAGGTCCAACTTTCAGAAAGAGGTCAATCGTCGAATCCAACTCGGCTGGGCAGCGTTCGGTAAGCTACGAAATATCTTCTCGTCCAAAATACCGCAGTGTCTCAAGACGAAAGTCTTCGACCAGTGTGTGTTGCCAGTGATGACATACGGTACCGAAACGTGGTCGCTCACTATGGGCCTAATTAGCAGGCTCAAAGTCACGCAAAGAGCAATGGAGAGGGCTATGCTCGGGGTTTCTCTAAGTGATCGAATCAGAAATGAGGAGATTCGTAGACGAACTAGAGTAACCGCCATAGCCCAAAGAGTCGCCAAGCTCAAGTGGCATGGGCAGGGCACGTCGCCCGTAGAACCGATGGCCGTTGGGGCAGAACGGTTCTCGAGTGGCGACCGGAAGACGCAGTGTGGGCAGGCCTCCAACAAGGTGGTCCGACAATCTGGTGGGGGTCGCGGGTAGCCGCTGGATGCAAGCAGCACAGGACCGGTCGTGGTGGAGAAGGGGGTGGCCTTTGTCCAGCAGTGGACGTCTTCTGGCTGATGATGATGATGATGATATATAGCTTATTCAACCTAATTCAATCCCATCAGAGCCATAATGGATGTATTTGTGATTATGAAGCATAATATCTAATTTTAATTTTAAATAAAACCAGTGGCAATGCTTAATACATATATTTATTGCTAATAAGATTAATGATAGTTATAAATAAAAAAGGACTACTATTTAAACTTTGCTTTATTTTACATAGTTGAGTTGATCTATCTACTTTCTATACCATATTTGAATAGTTCTCATTCTCTTCACCTTCTTTTGTAGTTGAAGTACGCCATAAAGTAGTGCTTCGGCTGTGGGTGGGCATCCGGGTACATAGATGTCAACAGGTACAATACGATCACAACCCCTTAAAGACAAACAAAATTACTGTAAGCGCGGTCTCAATCCACATTTTATATTATTAGCAATTTAGCAGAGATCGGAATAGGTGGTGCAATTTTTTTTTTATACTGAGCCCGGCAAATGACCCCACTCCACCTGATGTCAAGTGGAAATGAAGTCCAGACGCGAGGACAACTGGTGCAGCGTAAGAGACGTAGCATCAGTTACCCTTACTCTGCCGGCCCACAAAGTGCCTCTTCACGCCTCGATTGAAGGACCCTATGTAATAGGTAGGAGGGAATACGTGTGCTGGTAGACTATTCCATCTTTTGGAAGTGCGACAAAGAAACGAGTCACCAAATTTATTTGTGCGTGGTGGAATATTAGAGACTGTAAATTGGTGACTCCGGAGAACAGCATGCGTACTCCTATGGAGGAAGGGAGAAGGAGGGATGAGGTCAAAGAGTTCTTCAGAGCACTCGCCATGGTATAAACGGTAAAAGATGCTGAGTGACGCAATATCTCTACACAATTGCAAAGGCTCGAGAGTTTTAGTGACCTCTGCATTAATATAATAATGCGCACAGCGCGGCGCTGCAATCTGTCCTCAGAAGGTACTTTGCGGAGCCGTCCCAAAGGTGAGAGCAATACTCCACGCAATACTGCACCTGTGTCTTGTATAATAGACACAACTGATCAGGCGTGAAGAATCGCCGCATCTTGTTCAGGACACCGAGTTTACGTGAGGCATATTTAATCACGGTTTCGATGTAGTCCTTTTGGTTCAGATTGCAGCGGATATCCATACCGAGCATGTTAATACTGCTCTGCAGGCCTAGAGATGTACCCTGAAGAAAGGGAAGGGGAAGGAATGGCGACTTTTTTGCTGTGAACGCGCACAACTGTGTTTTACCGTCCATCGCGGACATCCACGTAGGTCATCCGCATCGCACTGAAGCAGGCTTTGGAACGCGGCTGCTTTAGACAATAAAACTTCTATTTATTGAGCATTGAGCAGTATGCGGCCGCAGTTGAAAGGTTAAACATTAGAGTATAGATTTTTAATATTATGTAAAATGTAAACATAAAAATATATTTATGTAAAATAGGCAAAATTAGTAGTTGTGCTTTTCTGAATCATGATTGGAAAATAAGTATACAATAAGTAAAACAAGTATAGAATAAGTAAACTTAGGGTAAGGTACACACCGAAACATATCATATTCTTAAAAATCTTAACAAGTGTCCCATTTCCCACCAAATTGCACTACATATTCCAATAACTAATTATTAGGTAGGATGTTAAAATCAAGGTGTTCATGTACCTACATTAGAACTTGGTGTTACATGTATTCAAATGTAATGGAAGATCTTTACATTTTATAATTATTTTTCTATAATGTAATACTTCCTAACTTTCTTACCTTACAACAGAGTAAGAGTAATGATAATATCCACCACCGTTGGCACAGCTGCCCATTGATATAACCCATCTCGGATCTGGCATTTGGTCGTAAACTTTCCTAAGAGCAGGGGCCATTTTGTTGGTAAGCGTTCCAGCTACAATCATGACATCTGACTGGCGAGGTGAGGCACGGAAAACGACACCATATCTGAAAATTATTAATTTACAACTTATCATGTTTATCTTCAAACTAAATCAAATAAGAAATGTACCAATAACATCTTAAAGTTTAAGCTCAACACAAGATTAACATACCTGTCCATATCATAACGAGGTGCTGCAAAGTGCATCATCTCTACTGCACAACATGCCAAACCAAACGTCATTGGCCACATGGAGCCTTTCCTTCCCCAGTTAAGTAAATCGTCAAGACGTGCAACTGCGTATTCTGCCATGTTAGACGCATCCTGGAAGGGCGAATATGGGCGCTTTTCGGTAGTGCTTGGGGCAGGCAAATGAGTTTGGCGAATTTGATCCACTATTGGTGCAAATGCACCTTTCTTGATGACAGAAAGAACTGTGCTCGGAGCAGAAGCCCCCAATGCCTTGATAGCCAACATTCTAACCTGCAAGATGTCAGAATCAGATCACTACACATAAATAAAAACAATAACCGCTACAGGCAGAAATACAAAGGCAAACTGTAGCTAAATTCTTAATAGCAGTGGTATGGAGCAGACACTCACAAAATCAACACATCAATTACAAAACACGATTAATTAATTTAAAACCTACGAGAAAAACTTTAACAAAATTTTACGTAATTCAAAATGGCATTTACAAAGATAGCATCGTGCAAAAAGTGTTTAGTGTCTGTCATTCTCTAATGAAATGTTTTTTCAATACTTGTACAAATAAATACGTCTTAAAATAAAAGAAATATTAATATTCAATAAGTAAAACTAATTTAGCTTTGCAATAGAAAACTAAATAATTTTCTTCTTTCAATAAAGTACGTTTTATTTCATAAGGAAATAGCAACATTTATAAACGTAACCCAAGATCATAATTATCTAATGCCGGCACTTCACATGGCGTATCGTGTTCGCGTATTTGCATTATTTGTCCGAAAACGGCATGTGTAGACGGCCTATTTGAATATATTTGCTTTATTTGCACGAATAAGGCAGACAACGCAAATAGCGAATATGCGTTTCCGTCCACTTGTCGGTTTTTGATCACACATCAAAGGAATCAAATACGGCAAATATTTGCGTCGGCCGTCCACACTTGGTTCTGTTCAGAAGCGCGCGTGCGGCTGTCCTGTTCAGACGTGTTCCGTTTTTTATACGTAAACATAGTAAAATGGATTGGACAAACGAAACCGTATTGCGATTTTTGGAATTATACCAAATGCATCCTAGTATTTGGGACCCCAAAAATGCCTCTCATAAAAACAAAAACCGAACACGTTGCATTAATCGATATTCAAAATAACTTAGGAGAACCCTGCACAATTAAAAAACAGGTGTTGGCTAGCCGCATTCAGATAAATATAATAAGCTGCTGCCACTGACACGTCCATCACTGTTGCATGAACAAGCAAATATGGTGAATATTTGCGTTGTTTGCCCGTATAGGCCATGTGTGGATGGCTTGTTTGACGCCAAGCGATGTGCCAGATTATTTGGGCAAAGACAACGATATCGCCACACGAACACGATACGCCAAGTGAAGTGCCGCCATAATACTACAGTTCCACATGCGTGCTCGCTACTCGCTTCGCCATTCGACGATATGTTCGACGAAACATTCGCCTTCCTTAAACAGAGACGAGTGACTGTTCACACATTCGCGTGTATTCTTTTCTACTTCAACTTGCAAGAATGGATGATGTCTACGTTTTAGCAGCATCTGCGTGTCAATGATTATTAATAAATAATGTTTTTACTTATTTTTGTGTCGATCGTGTTTTGGAAACCAAACCAAATAACTGTTTGAGCTTAGTAAAGTTCCAAAAACGTTAGGACTCTGTCTTTACTTTATTCCATTTTTATTATACGGTATATGTTGCTTGATCAACAATAAAAATACAATGAGCGAGAGAGCGAATGTGTAAACACTAAGTTCGCCTCGTCATTCGTGCCCTTTGACTCGCGTCCAAAAGACGCGTCACGAGCGGCGAGACGAGTCGCGAGGCGAGTGACGAGCGTGCGTTCACACAATCGCGCACGCACCTCGCCTCGCCATTCGACTCGCCACTCGCGCGAATGTGGAACTGCGGCTTATTTTGTTAGCTTGCAGGTACCTATTCATTTCAGAACATCCTATCCACCTGTGAGTATATTAAAAACAAAACCTCTTTTGTTAAAAAATCCGTAGGTACCATTTTTCTAGCCAAACATTGTTTAGGATTAGGATAATCCCAGCATCATATTTCACACTTAACACACTATAATCATAATCATAATAATAATCACATAATTATTATAAAGGCGAAAGTTTGTGAGTGTGTATGTTTGTTACTCTTTCACGTAAAAACTACTAAATGGGTTTGGATGAAATTCGGCATACAGATAGTTTATAACCTGGATAAATAGGATACTTTTTATCCCGATATTTCCACGGGAACGGGAATCACGCGGGTGAAACCGCGCCCGTTAGTTAAAGATAATCCTGAAGATTTACTCTGAGGACAATAATACATTTTATTTCAAATAATTAGGTATTATTGTGTTAATTAAGGTCTTCTCCATATGGGATAACATCGCTTCCGATAAGTTCCGACGATTATTAAATTACAAACGGCTAGAGGTAATTACACGCCTCATGTAATGTTCCACGTTATGCTGCATGTTCTAAATCCCTTGTTTTGAACAAGATATTGGTTATTAAGATGTAAAAAATGTGACTGACAGATAACGTCAAACGGGCAAACGGCTGATGTTTTGTTTGTTTATTAATTTAATTATAAATAAATAGGTACTGAACATAATTATGTCGAATATAAAAAAGGTATTTTATTATTATGTGCGGAACTAGCTATCGTTACTACTCATAATTTAAAATAATTTTATTTGTGCAGGAATATTTTTGGTTGGTAGATATTTGGTATTCAGAAAACTTTTTTAACTTGCAGGAACGTAAGTGGTTTAAGCCTTCATTTGATTTTGATGAATGTGAACCAAAAAAGAAACCCAACAGTCAACCAAAAAGTAGTCTTCCGTCTAAAAATGATTGTCCAGACAAGGTAATAGCAGGCAGACAAAATCTAATCCTATAATTTTTCTATTTTAATACGTATATGACTTGGCTTGGATCTTAAAACACTGCACGAATTTGTATAAAACGAGTATTTCACTGTGTTATAAAAAAACAGAGATTCTAATGCAGCTTTTCTTTTTGTAAGGAGACTCTTAGTTTTCGAAATATAAGCCTCTAAAGTTTTAATATTTTTTGCAATATTTACGTAACATTTCGACATTTTAAGTGTAATTCTTGGTGTTTTATTTTTATTTTTTATACAACAGACATTTTAGCTAGCTGCCCTAGTCCTGTAGGTCACGTAATAGGTTAAAAATTTAAGACAATCGCGAAGCGTAGCATAGCGATTGTCTCCATAACTATGTATCCCCTGTAAGGTGGGAATGATACCGGGGGGTACCTCTTTACCCCCCTCCCTCCCCATTCCCACCTCCCTAAATTCGTGCACTGTGTTTTAAGATTTCTACAAATTTTAATTTGTTTTGATTCAAATTGCTAACATTTTAGAAATGGGTAAATAATTGTTCATTTCAAACTTGGAATTTTTTGCAGGCATAAAAAATAATGGTTTGCTTTAATAATTAATTATTATTTATTTATTTACTTATTAGGCACATCAACAATATAAACACAAGCATTTACAATTACATGATTAAGATATTATCCTAATGTATTAAAACTATTACTATAAATAAATATAAACACATATAATCACGACTATTATCCCTGAAGGGTTAGTGACTAGGCAATAAGGACCGCAAAAGCAGTCCTCTGCCATAGTCTACTTTTCACCAAATAGCATCTGCACATGTGATCAGTGTGATGAGCCCATCGCCGCTATATGCTGTTGGATCTATGTGCAGTCTTTAGTCAGTTAGTTGCCTTTACAACACCCAAGGGAAGAAAGGGGGTGGTATTACTCTTTCACCGCTACATGACACTGTTAATTATTATAATAAGTTCAAATCAAAATGATACGTACCAAAAGCATCACACCCGTTTTCCACAGGGATAGGGAGAAACCACAGCTTAACCATAAAATTATATCACCACTTATTGATACAAATACAAAACTGTATGTAATTTAATAATTTTTTAACAGAGTTGTATTAGAAAATCAGAGAGTAATGGCAACAATTTAAACATTGATCATAAAAGTTGGATGAAGAAGTTTGACCCGTTAACAGTTGAGGACTTAGCAGTGCACAATAAAAAGATTCAAGATGTTGAAGAATGGTTGAAAGTAGCATGTAATGGCAATCACAGCAGCATGCTGTTGTTGACAGGCCCTGTCGGCTGTGGGAAAACTATTACCATTGCTACTATAGCTAAGAAACACAATTATAAAGTCACAGAATGGATAACACCTCTTGACATTGCAATACCTTCTGAAAATGGTAAACAATGTTAGACTTGCTTTATTTTAAAGTTTATTTTATTCTTAACATAAATACTTGTTTTGTTTCAACTGTAATTTATATTTTCTACTTCTATTTTGCAGGTGATTTTGAATATAAAGAAAAACAATCAACCAAGTTCTTGGATTTCATTATTAATGCCTCAAATTTCACCTCCTTATTAGATAATAATCCAAACAAAATAGTACTTGTAGAAGATTTTCCCAATACTTTTTTGAGAACTCCCTCTGACTTCACAGAAGTATTACAGTAAGTATTTCTATAGAGTTGAATCCAGCATTAATGAGCTGCATACTATACAACAGATTTAGCCTTTGATTTATTTTAAATTTTCAGTCAATACAAATGCAGAGCAAAGTCACCAATAGTATTTATTTGTTCAGAATCCCACACAGACAGTAAAAACACATCAGCCAGTTTATTTACACCAAACATCCAGGAACAGTTTCAAATACACCACATTGCGTAAGTAATTTTTATTTTATAATGTAACTTCTGCTTGACAGACACAATTGATTTTATTATTTATTTTGATTTGATTTATTTTAATGTTGATTTTATTTCATTTTTATATAGTTTTTATTTGATTTAATTTTAATTTGATTTTATTATTTATTTTGGTTCGATTTATTTTATTTTAATTTGTCTTGTATTTATTTTATTTTGATTTTATTTTTGATTATGATTTATTTTATGATTTTATTTTGAAAATGATGTTATTTTATTTCTGTATTGATTTCATTTTATTATTATTGAATTTATTTGATGTTGATGTAACTATTATAATAATCTTACTAACTTAGTTTAAGGAACATTGTTACTAACACTCTATGGACCATGTGTCTGAAATAAATTGTTTATTATTATTATTATTATTTACGGTGCTCAAGGGGTTAAAAAATAATAAAGATCCTACACTTTTAGTGTCCTGTTTCCCCAGTCCACACATTAGTATTTTAGTCTGTGAAAGCAGACTAGTCTGCAGCCATTTGGCTTATAAGAATCTTTCTCTATTATCATTGCAAGTTATAATGTAAGTTTTGTCAAAGCAATTTTGACTGTAGAAGATTGTACCTAGGCAATTTTGGTTTCAGACTGCCTAAGACTGGGATGGTTGGTTCACTTACTTAGGGCTCGCACACACGAGCGGCACGTTAGACGTCGACATATCGGTAAATGTAGTTTGGCGTGGTTTGTCCACGGCTAGCCGCCCGCCGCCGCGCCGGCTGCAAGCTGCCGCTGCACTTACGTCGTCGGCCAACTGCCGTTCGTGTGTAAGAGCGCTAAGGGTGACAAAAGGCTGATAATTATAAAATAATTGCCATGTTAACATAAGTAGTTTAGGTACAGGACCTTCAAGACAATTTTTTTTTCTTATAACAATATAATCTGTTGGTGTGTTAAAAATGTCAAATAATTTACTTACTTACTTGTTGTTTCCCCAGTTTCAATTGTGTATCAGCAACTGGATTAAGATCGGCTCTCAAAAGAGTGTCAGATATGATAAGTAAGAAGTACACTGCTGTTTATGATGTACCAACCGCAGATGTGGTAGAGTGTGTAGTGAACTCTTCAGCAGGTGATGTCAGATCAGCAGTTATGAATTTACATTTTGCTTGTTTAAAAGGTAAGTTGTCTAATATGATGATATTTTCTTATTTTGTACTTGTAGATCAATCAGTGAAAACCAGTGAGAATAAGTTAAATGTTTCTTAATTATTGCGGTAAATGAATGTTTTCTATAAAATTTATAGTAAAATAAATAGTCTGATAATTTATAGTATAAATTATCAGATTATTTATTTTATTATTATGAGTATTTATTATTATTTATGAGTTATGAACTTATGATGAGTAGGTACCTATGACCTAAAAAATTTGCAATTTATAAGATTTCTTTGTTTTAGGTGGTAATTGTAATTTAGAAACTAGTGTGATCATGACAAAGGAAGCTAAAACCAAAGGACCTAAGAAGAAGAAACAAACATCAAGCAAATTTTTATCATTGGGCAAAGATCAAACTGTTAGCATTTTCAATGGAGTAGGCCGAGTGTTGAACCCAAAAGGTACTTAAAAATACCCACTTATTTTTATTTTTATTTTTCATTGCTCGGATAAAACTTATCCATCTAATTAAGTATAACACAATCAAACTAAAATGACACCTGTAAAGAAAGAAAAGTCATGTTAAGATAATACATTTTCAAAATGGTTGTATAATACTTTAACAGACAAATAAGTTTTATCTGAAAATTGACAAATTGGCCCTATGTATACTAAATTAATAGGAGTTACAATATTGCTAAAATGGTTTTAAGCTACAGTTTTAACATATAAAACTAGTATGCACATACAACCAAAAGAATTTGTATGGTAAAATTTCTACTTACTAGTTTTTCACCACAAGTACAAAGTCAAGTTGTATTTACTATTCAAATACCAGAAAATATATTATATGACATTATCCTACTGATTCATTGAACTAAATTTCTGTACACTTAAAAAGAGCATTTCGTCTCAGCTAAACGTCAGTCATTCATACCACACTTCCGCAAATGGGGTCGAGCACGAACTTTTCGGAACTTCTTTTACTATCTAGATTATGTCTTTTTTTCAGTGATCACAGACAATGGAAAAGAAAGACTTTCTCATTCGCCATGTGAAATAATAGAACAATTCATAAGCCAGCCGAGCTCTTTCGTCAACTTTTTAGCAGAGAACTACCTTCCCCATTTCTCTTCTATTGACCACGTAGATAAGGCTGCTGCATTATTGAGCGATGCAGACTTTATGCTTGCGGAATGGAGGGTATGATTATGTATTATCATTCATGTTTTCCCATAATTAGAAACAAGTCCATTGGAACTGCTTGGCCTATAACATTGGCGATACTAACTAACGATAGTATTGCAGTATAGGATAAAATATGTTTACTAGAAAAAAACCGTGTGGTGTGGTGTGTGAGGGTAGACTCCAGTGACGTAAGACTGGTTTCACAGTCACGCGTTTGACCAGCGCCGGCCAAACGCGCGCGCTACACTACATAGTAGTTGCGCGTTTGAACTGTGATGACTATGAAACGCAACTACAATCTAGTGTTATTGTAAGCGCGCGCGTGTGGCCGGCGCTGGTCAAACGCGTGACTGTGAAACCAGCCTAATACCGCTGGCTTGCAGCGTATCAACTACTAGAAAAAAATCAAAGAGTTTTCTGGGGTCTCGGTAGCTTAGCGGTTAGAGCAGTGGACCGGCAATCCAAAAGTCACGGGTTCGAATCCCGTTCGAGCTTTCCTGAGACTGGTTATTTTTTTCTAGTAAACATTTTATCCTATATTCATTGTGAATGCAAAATTTTAATAATAAAGTATTGCAGTATACCGATACTATCGTACCAAACTGAGCTATAGATACTGTCGATAGGCCAGATGATTTCCGAGGTCAACTATCGATACTTCGGCAACACTAAGCATAACTGTTGTTATAGCTACAAGCCTATAAATATACCTCTGCTAGAGGATGGTGGTAGCTAGGCGGACTTGAAACAAAGCCTATCACAAACCAAATTGGGTACAATAATTTGTAACTCCGCTGGCAACCAGGAACCTCTGGGTCTAATCACTTGTTAATTATTGTAGAAAAGGAAAATAAAAAAAAGATTTTCCTATTTTAGGAAAAAATGTATCAAGAGTATGGATTATATACAGCCGTTGCAGGATTGATGCTTGCAAACAAAGCACCCGTGTCGGCATGGAATCCAGTGAGAGGGCCAAAAAGTATGAAGATTCTGTATCCGTAAGTAAATCTTGAAACAATGAATTGCAAGCCCCCTTACAGTGATTTTGCAATAAGCAAGTTTTATTATCGTTTGTTGTAACTTCTTTAAAAAGGTGCGGTGCTGGTAGCGACTCATTTATAGAATACTAGCGGATCCTCGCGGTTTTACCCGCGTGGTACCCGTTCCCGTGGGAATATCGGGATAAAATATAGCCTATGTCACTTGGGAAGAATGTAGCTTTCTAATGGTCAAAGAATTTTCTAAATCGGTCCAGTAGTTTCCGAGCCTATTCAATTCAAACAAACAAATATTTCCTCTTTATAATATTATCATAGACTACCACCCCATCCTTTGATTGTACTTAATCTTTTCTTGACATTTAATACTACTTGCTGTTTATTGGGGCTTCATTGTTAACGGTTTGTTTGACATCTAAACTTGTTACTGATTTTTTCTACCTACATCTCATCATCATCATCATCAGCCTATAAAGGTCCCACTGCTGGGCACAGGCCTCCCACGTGAACAATAGCACGTGGGGATGTTGGGCCATAACCTACATCTACCGACAATTATTTGCATGACACTAGTGAAACGTGAGGACTTACTATTTTAATGCAACATTATTGTAAACCATGTTATAAGCAAATAAATAGTTTTCATTTATTTCCCTTGGGTGTCGTATAAAACGCGACTAACGGACCAAAGACTGCAATACATCCAACTTCCAACAGCATATAGCGGCGATGGGCTCACCACTTGGAACGTTGAGCACATGTGCAGTTATCATTTGGTGAAATGTGGACCTTGGCGATGGACTGCTCATTGCCTGATCTCGTGCAGTTATCATTTGGTGAAATGTGTGAGCGTCAAGTTGGCAGGCACACCACGGAATTAGACGGTTTTGACTATGTCAAAAAATTGTGTATAAATAGTGATAAATGGTGACGTATAGCATATAAATAGTGATACTATGGTTCAAAAGATATTTGAGTATCTTGGTGTGCCTGCTAACTTGACGTCAAGATAGCAGGCACCTTAAGAAATACAGTTCGTATCAATGTGATTTATATGTCAAAAAACTGTGCATAAATAGTGAATCGTATACGCAAAATTTCAACAATTGTACTTCAATACAAACCGAGATATTACGGTCTCTAAGTGGGCTGCCAACTTGACGATTCTTGCGATGTAGTCCGGTCGTGGGACATTAAATTCCATAAAGAAGTTTTGATAATTCTAAAACTTTTCGTTTTTGCTGAGTGGATAGAGTATGTGGATGGTGAGCTACTTTTAAAAAGTTAGAACTTTTATGACTGTGCTTTAGGTATGGTTTAGGTATTTCATAATATTTCGTGTAAAGTAATGTATATAATATTAAAGTTTGAAATGTTGAGTGTTTTATAATAAGAACTATCTTATCTTTGTGTTGTAAAAAGTTTAGAAACATAATATATGTGGAACTATGAAAATCACAAAATCACTCTTTTTGTCGTTAAATAAAATTTTAAAATTTATGAAATAATATTTAAGACTTTCAGTGGTTAGTGGTATACATGTTGAACAAAGTTTAGAAAGTTAAGTGGTGTGCTTCTTTGATCATTTCATTTTTCTTTCGTAACACACGCAATAATAAATTAAAATTGACAGAATCGCTCATACATGTCCTTTGTAATACTATTTTATACCACACAAAAAATTAGAAATATACATACAGTGCATTTTGTTTAAATCACGAATAAAATATTTCGCTAACGTACGTTTCTTTATGCGGACGCGGGCGGCTGCGGGCGCGGCGCTGCGGTGGCGGCGGGCAGGCGCGGGGGTGGGGGCATACCTACCTACACTCTATATGACTGATAATCCACTCGTCACGTCAGACGAGTTGAATAGTGGATACAAGGCGAACATAATACAAGAAGACTTAATGCAGGAAAGTAAACTAAGTACCTGCCTACTTACTTTACATCTTAGCTGACAACAAAACATTATTAAATGACAAGTTTTGAGTAGGTAGTTAAGTACAGATCGCGCAATTCTTCTTACAGATAAGATTATTCTACAATTATCCGAATTGGATGAATGGGATGAAAACGTACGTAACGTAAACGGATGAGTATGTAACATATTCTTAATTAAAAATAAAAACTGCAAATGATTAAGTACGTATCTGTTTATTTTTCATTTTGGTTAATCAATCTATCATCCTGTCATGTTCACAAATCACAATAATAGGAAAGTAATTTTTAAGATGCATGATTACAATAGGCTATAGAATTGCGTATCTAGCTAGGGCCACATCATACGATTAAAGTTTTTTCCACAACCCTTACGTGTTTTTTTGACAATTAATCAATTAAGAGCTTCAGGTAAGTATGCAAAATTATTTCCTAAATTATAGTATGGTAAGTAGGTACTCTTATTATCACTAAATCATTCATCACTACCTAGGTACCTACTAATTATAAAACACAGTCCCCCTGCGTCTGTATGTCTACATAAGTACGTAGGTACCTATTTACTTAATTAAGTATTATAATATCAATTCTACTAGTCACCTGCAATTATTAAGTACCTACCGATATTATTACAATTTACAAGTACTTATCTAGGTTGGTAGTTACTAGGTCTTGCTCCCAGGAATTCCTGGTATTTCCCGGGAAATTGACTTTTTACGCAGTACCGGTACTGAGAATTTGTTTCCCGGGAAATTCGGTACTTTTGGTACTTTTGTTATAACTTCAAATTACGCCAATATTAGGCTCCGCGTTTGCGGTAGTCGTTACCGGTAACCTCGGCTAATGCTCTTAGTTGAAAACCATACAAATTTCGTAGCGTTACCAAATTTTTGTCTCCACAGTTCTCAACCGTTACGTCACCGGTACTTTTTCTGGGGAAAAAATTGTAACTAATGTACCCGTACCCTACACCGTACGGTTTCATCGTCATCGCACTCCAATGATTTGATAATTCCATTTAAATAATTTCTTTTTTGTTTGCTAATTTAGCTTTACCTTCCAAATGACCTCGAAACTGAACGTCACTCGAAACATCGACGACAAGGATTCCAATAGTCGGATTGGTATCAAGGGAGAGCTCCCTCAAAAGTTCAGAGGTACGAGAAAGGGATGTTTTTTCGCGGTAAATGCGCAAACTTGTGTTTTGGAGGGGTTACAGTGGACTAAGTTATGTCGGCCCCAATTCAAGACATGACTTAACATGTTCTTGGTGTCAGTCACAAGTTTATTCCGGCTCTCGATGACGCTTTCCCGAGAAATATTAGCTCGTCCAGTGTAGAGCGTTACTCCCTTACTGACAATCGCGTAGCAATGAATGCTGTTGTTATGCAACATGTCATTGATATGCAGAAGAAACAGAGAATGGGCTAACACACACCCCTGTGGGACTTGTTGGGATTACTTTGGAGAGCAAAGAGGTGATGGCTATTGGCCTGTAGTTGGACGGATCTGAGCGATCGATTTTTTTCGAGAATCGGGTGGACAAGGGCTGTCTTTCAAGAGCTCGGGACAACGCCAGTAGTGTAAGAGAGCCGGAAAACGCGCGTTAGAACCAGCGCCAACTCATGGGAGGAACTGCACCAGGCCCACTCGACTTATGGATATCAAGGAAAAAAGAGCCTTACGAACTGACCTTTGTAGGAACCGGACGTTTGGCATTGAACAAGCGCAATGCGGTATGGTTGGTGGAGAGTTTTTCCCATCGTCCAAGGCGAGTTTGATGCAAAAAGAGTGCCCAAGAGATCGGCTTTCTCCTTTGCAATATGGGTGAGGCAGTCATCGGTCTTGTGCAATGGTGGTAGGGACGGCTGACAAAAATTCCCTAAGATAGCTTTGGCGAGAGACCGGAACGCACGCGTACCCGAAGGAAGACGCACTAGCCTCTCGCCAATTCCACTTATGAATGATGACTTCGCCTTGGCAATGTCCTTCTTAAAGGACCTGGCGGCAAAGTTGTACCTCTTCCTGAGCGCACTGGTGTTTGGATCCTTTGATGACACCGCATTAGCCCAGGCCATGTAACGTTGTCACTTTTGGCGAGACACCATTTTGCAGCAACGACCAAACCATGGTTGAGACCTGCCGCCAATGGGAACTACAGAGTTTGGATTAAAAAGTTTCATTCCCTGCAGTATCACATCAACGATAAAGTCGGCGGCGACATCAAGATCATCCAGTGAGAAGCAAACTCGTAGTAGGACGCAAAGAAACTCCCATCGCATCCCAGTCCGCTGACCTATAATGCCAGACTCGACGTTTTTAAAATTTCTGTGAAAGGCACAGTGCTACGAATCAGACAGTGGTCTGATGAGCCTAGTGGTGCATCAATAGAAACTTGATAGCCGTCTGGGTGAGAGGTCAGCAGAAGGTCCAATAAGAAAGGTGCATGGCCCTCCACATCTGGAATCCACGTAGGCTCTGTTACCAATTGGGACAGACTGTAGGCCAAAGCGAAGTCATGAACGACTCTACCCGTTCCCGTACCCGTGGTCAGTTTTGAGTGAACCAAGCCATTCGACGTGGTGGACATTGCAGTCTCCTAATACCACAATCTCGGCCGAGGGCATCCGTTGGAGAAGGGTCTGTCGCCGTTTGAACGGTCTCGGTTTGGACGAATTTATATTTTTTACTCACCTTAAAACACTCATGATAAAAATCCATTGTATATAGACTCTTTTAAATTTAAAACATTCAACTCGAATGACCTCTAGCCAATTCCATTCGATAAAGTGATGCCACAGCTAGTATAGCAATTAGCAAAACAATTTTTTTATTATAAAAAATTTGTGTAATATTTTGATTTGCTCATTGATCCATTAATCAAACGTTAGTTACATCTGGCTTAAAAATTCAGTACCAAAAAGTACCGGAAATTTCCGGTTTTCCCGGTACCATAGTAAGCGCAGTACCGGGAATCCTTTTTTCTCCACAGTACCAGGACTGCAAGCCGTAGTAGTTACTTACTTAATGGAGTAACTGCTAATACTACTTTACGTTTCATAACATACTATGTAACATAATTATACATACGTCTTCTTTGGCAAAAGTCTAAATTCCATTTCGGTATTAAACGCTAGTGTTTATACGTTCTGCTCAAGGTCACCAGCGCTCGAGCTCTCACGTACACGGAGTGTCACTGGTGGTGCAAATAAACATGTATAGGTAGCACAGTAATATATATTATATTACCGTTTAGGTAGTCTGATGTGGCGTTGACTGTACTGACATACCTAGCCTAGGATTATTTGAAATGGTAATTTGTTCACTTTTAAGTACACATTATAAACACCATAACTTGTAGTAAATTAAGTAAGTATTCAGATTAATTATTACTTAAAAGAAGACAACCCAAAAGTCATTAGAAGAGATAAGAGTACGCGATAGAAAGAGAGGCAACTTCTAGGTGAATTTAACTGTAGATAAGGGAGCGGTGTGCGACCTGAATTGCATTTTATTGTGTCTTAGCAAGAGTCGCTATTTATTTAAATGACTTTGCGGAGTGAATCTTCTGTACTTGTACTATTATGTAAGTATTCTATGGTATTATGCACAGATAAGGGGCAGGGGCAAATAAGATAATAACGTCGGCTTACTGCAAGAAATCATTAAAGAGCAGTAATAAAGTAAGTAGCTGCAATAGCTACAAAAATTACAATGTGTCCTAATAGAAATAAATCAACTTGTGACGGGTTGAAACAAATAATACTGCTTTTAGCGGTGTGACCAGTTAGAACAAAATTTTGGTGTAACGAGTTGATGCCCAAATCCACCTGCCCACGTCCTGCATGCCCAATCGCGTATTTAGGGTGGATTCGACCAAACTGGAATAAGACTTACTCCGAGATTAGTCAATACAAATTCGGCGTTTAATCTAGGTATAAGACCTTATTCCAGTTTGGTAGAATCCCCCCTTGGTGAAATATTTTATTCGTGTTAAAACAAAATGCACTGTATGTATGTTTCTATTTTTTGTGTGGTATAAAATAGCATTACAAAGGCCATGATGAGCGATTCTGTAAATTTTAATTTATTATTGCGTGTTTACGTTTTCATCCCATTCATCCAATTCGGATGATTGTAGAATAATCTTATCTGAAAGAATAATTTCGGATGATTGTAGAATAATCTTATCTGAAAGAAGAATTGCGCGATCTGTAAGTACTAACTACTGAAAACTAGTCATTTAATAATGTTTTTATTGATATCATAAGATGTAAAGTAAGTAGGTTAAGGTACTTAGTTTACTTTTTCTGCATTACGTCTTCTTGTATTATGTTCGCCATGTATCCACTCGTCTGACGTGACGATTGGATTATCATTCATATAGAGTGTAGGTAGGTATGCCCCCACCCCCGCGCCTGCCCGCCGCCACCGCCGCGCCGCGCCCGCACGGCCCGCAACCGCCCGCGTCCGCATAAAGAAACGTACGTTAGCGAAATATTTTATTCGTGATTTAAACAAAATGCACTGTATGTATGTTTCTAATTTTTTGTGTGGTATAAAGTAGTATAACAAAGGACATGTATGAGCGATTCTGTCAATTTTAATTTTTTATTGCGTGTGCTACGAAGGAAAAATGAAATGATCAAAGAAGCACACCACTTAACTTTCTAAACTTTGTTCAACATGTGTACCACTAACCACTGAAAGTCTTAAATATTATTTCATAAATTTTAAAATTTTATTCAAAGACAAAAAGAGTGATTTTGTGATTTTCATAGTTCCACATATATTATGTTTCTAAACTTTTTACAACACAAAGATAAGATAGTTCTTATTATGAAACACTCAACATATCAAACTTTAATATTATATACATTACGTTACACGAAATATTATGAAATACCTAAACCATACCTAAAGCACAGTCATAAAACTTCTAACTTTTTAAAAATAGCTCACAATCCACATACTCTATCCACTCAGCAAAAACGAAAAGTTTTAGAATTATCGTAAGTAATTTTTGTCCGGCTACGCGACTAATGGCGATTCCAGAGAAACGGGTTGAAGGTTTTAACAAATAAATACATGAAAAAATTGTGTGTGAAATTGTGAATCTTTCAATATCAATAAAAAAAGAATTCTTCTTTGCTATTTCCAAAAATCTAATGTAAACTCGACATTCGATTTTAAGTACAATCGTGCACAATTTTATTTATTGACTTAAGATACTGACATAAAGTCAAATTATTTTTAATTCAAATTATAAAATTACACTTAAATCTACCGTTGTAATGTCAGTTTCACGTTATTTCTATGGAAACTGATGTCAAGCAATTTGTAATTTTAGTGACTCGAATTAAAAGTCTCGGATAGTGGTGGACGAGCGAGTGTCGCGAACGACCGAGAGATGGCGTGATTTTGTTTACGTGCGGTGAACACCTGCAACAGCCGGTCATACGAGAATAGCGCGCAAAAAGTTTTATATGTTTGTGTTGAAATTGGTAAGCAGTGAGTACATTTGCATCAGAAGTGAAACTGTTTAAATCGTTTAATAACAACCTACATTTTTATAGGTACGCAGCTTATTTTCTATTATGGTATTTACAAAAAAGATATACCTAGGTACGGTCGGGGTCGCCGTCGCTTTACCACTTTGCAGCGATTTTCATGTGAAGCGCACCGACCGCCCGGGTACCTACGTGCCCGTACCAAATAGACGACGCGGTGTGCAAGGGATTTTGACCTTTAGACTGGTAAAGCGACGGAGTCCGCCATTGTACCTAATGTGAGGTAGATATTTTCTCAGTCATTCAAAACTTTTCATATTTACTACTCGACCAACATAATTAATCGCATTAAAGCTAGACGTTTATCATAATTGTTCAATGATTAACAATCTAAATATATTGCACTTCAATTAGTTTGCACATGCTGAGTGGTCAGACTTTAAAATGGAATATCGAATAAGATACGTTTAGTTTGTCAATTATTGAACAACTGTGATAAACGTCTAGCTGACGTGCGCCTAATTATGTTGGTCGACTAATACGTATTACTTCATAGGAGGTACTTACCAAGCTAATCTTTCGTAAATAGGCTGCGTTCCTATAAAAATGTAGGTTGTTATTAAACGATTTAAACACTTTCACTTCTGATGCAAATGTACTCACTGCTTACCAATTTCAACACAAACAAATAAAACTTTTCGCGTACCATTCTTATCACCGGCTCACCGCACGTAAACAAAATCACGCCATCTCTCGATCGTTCGCGACACTCGCTCGTCCACCACTATCCGAGACTTTTAATTCGAGTCACTAAAATTACAAATTGCTTGACATAAGTTTCCATAGAAATGACGTGAAACTGACATTACAACGGTAGATTTAAGTGTAATTTTATGATTTGAATTAAAAATAATTAGACTTTATGTCAGTATCTTAAGTCAATAAATAAAATTGTGCACGATTGTACTTAAAATCGAATGTATGGTAGAAGTTTACATTAGATTTTTGGAAAATAGCAAAGAAGAATTCCTTTTTTATTGATATTGAAAGATTCACAATTTCACACACAATTTTTTCATGTATTTATTTGTTAAAACCTTCAACCCGTTTCTCTGGAATCGCCATCGCAAGAATCGTCAAGTTGGCAGCCCACCTAAAGACCGTAATATCTCGGTTTGTATTGAAGTACAATTGTTGAAATTTTGCGTATACGATTCACTATTTATGCACAGTTTTTTGACATATAAATCACATTGATACGAACTGTATTTCTTAAGGTGCCTGCTATCTTGACGTCAAGTTAGCAGGCACACCAAGATACTCAAATGTCTTTTGAACCATAGTATCACTATTTATATGCTATACGTCACTATTTATCACTATTTATACACAATTTTTTGACATAGTCAAAACCGTCTAATTCCGTGGTGTGCCTGCCAACTTGACGCTCACTGAAATGTGGACCTTGGCAATGGACTGCTCATTGCCTGATCTCGTGCAGTTATCATTTGGTGAAATGTGGACCTTGGCAATGGACTGCTCATTGCTTGATCTCTGACTAACCCATCGGGGATAATCGTGAATAATGTTTCTGTTTGTATGTCTTAAAAATACTTTGATTTTGTTTCAGGACACCAAATGAATTTCCCGCTTTGGACCAAAACTATTTATACAAAGGAAAAGTGTTAGTGACAGATTACCAAACTTATTGCAAAATTATCGGTAATAATAACACTTGACAGTGTCAAGTCTGTAGCTAGTTAATAAATTAATGAATTATTATTAAATTTAGTTTTATTTAGCAAATACACCAGGCCCGTATCCCGTAGAAACCACAGCTTTCTATATGCAATGATCCTGATTCCTGACACTTCTTTTGCTAAAATTACTTTATTCAAGAAATTATACAATATTCATCTTTAATCCATTTATTACTTGATAATGCACTTAACTGTTACATAAAACAACTGAAAAATTACTTCACATTTGGAACGGGATCTTTGGATCTGGGAACCAAAATAAAAAAAATGCTGAATTACTATTACAGTTTATTATAAACAAAGTCAATCGTCCGTGTGGCATTACATTAGAATTATGCAGCGATTACATACACTTCACCAGCCGGCGGCAGAGTCAGTTAGCACTTCACTCACTCAACTCAGTTTCCATTTTGCAAGCTTTTATAACAAGAAACGTCTAGTTAAAACAACATTAGGATTCGGTTACACCTAGCTTAGTCAACAGCGTCATACTCACCGTTGCACTCAATCGTAAAATTCACTCGTGAAAACGTAATTATACTTACCTCCGGTAGCTTCTGAAACGAGCACGTGTCGTGTTAGTGTGTAAGTGTTAGTAGTCCGATCGTTAATGGCAGAGATATAATTGACAGATGTGTATAATCCAGGAACGGAGAGAAGTAACATCAAAGTTACACCCCCTATTTTTCTACAGTAATAACTCTATACCTCTTCCTGTACTAAAGTAATACCTCTATATCAAGGACATGCCGTTTCTCTATTTGCTTTTATTAACAAAAACGAGACACGCATCACTTTTAAACCAAGCTATACTTTAGTCTACTAGAGGGTACTAACACTCTCATGCAAACATAAAAATTGAGTTTCAATATTCTTCCTAAATATTTGCTTAAGATTATTAAAATTCATTTTTTGTCACATTCACAATTTCATTCACTTTTAGTCGATACCTAAACGTAAGCGCGCATTGATAACATCACCTGCTTAAAATCTAGAATCTGGCTCAATCAGTCATACAAAAAAATATCCAAAGCTTTGCCGTGCTAGTTATAATAAATCCGAAAGAAATTGAAGATAATAAATAGCAGTAAGTATGATGCAGATTCGGAATCAACGTGTACCTATCCATCTAAGTCTGTCTTTAATTCAAATACAAAAAAAAATATTGTTTTCTGAGGTTTAAGCGAGCACTACACATTGAAATGAAACACTGAAAACAATGAAACACAGGGAGGGTCTCCCTGTGACCACGGACCCTGTAAAGGGTTCGAAACGTCAGGATAATATAAAAACTATGTAAATAGTAAATTAAACGCGAGTTAATCCGTAAAAAGTGTTTCATTACAAAAAAAAATCATACTGCCATCACGACAAAGTTGTGAATTGTCAAAACACGTCGTAGGATCGATTTACACCGAGAAAGCGACGCGACGCGCACTTTTTGAGGTGTGCAATACAGTAACAGAAAAGTCCTATACCTTTACGCTACATGATAAGGTGCATCTACTTTCATTCAGCCTGATTAACGCCTGATAAATGCAGCTAAAACTTATTTGCTACACGATGTTTGCACCAATGTGGTGATAATTCGCGCAGCGCGAATCAACTGGCTTTCACAAGTCGCGCGTCTCAATGTGAGCTGGGGGCTAACTGTCTAACTTCACAAAACCAATCGCTATGCCTTTCAAGTACAAGTAGATTGCTTTGCTACTAGCGAAGCAGTGTACTTCTACTTGAAAGGTGTTGCGATGAATGTTGAAGTTATGTACAATAAGTCCCCTGATCCATAATCGATCGGACTCGCGCAATGCGTGTGTGTATGTGTGTGATGTGAGTATGTGTTAGTTTAATGAGTGTACTATTTATTTTTTAGACTCGCGCAATAATGTGTGTGTGTGTGTGTCATGTAAGCAAGGTTCTAAAGAATAATTATCATTATAATTATAGTGATAATTATCATAATAATTATCGTGATAATTATCATAATAATTATGGTGATAATTATCATAATAATTATCGTGATAATAACAGATGGATAAATATCGATTGATAATACAAAAAAATGCGCTCGTGAAAGTGAACTGTATGCGAAGTATTTGAACGTGTGTTTCCGCACTTGCGTGTATCCGAACGTACGAAGTGTCAATGTCAACGTGGCGCGCCGTGAAAATTACCCTAACAAGAAAAAAAAAGTTAATCGAGTGTCATTGTATTTTGAAGGTGATAATTATCGGATAATTATTTGATAATTATCAAGAAGCTTAATTATCTGATAATTTCGAACCCTGCATGTAAGAACGTGTAAGTGTGCGTGTAGTGAGTTGTGTGCGAGTGTTGTGTAGTGAGTATGTGTGCGTGTGTAGTCGCGTGCAGTACTATCGTGATGAGGAGGAGGAGGACCTGGATCGTCGGCGGCGCGGCGCGGCGCGCGGCGAGCGGCTGCGGCTGCGGCGGCGGCGCGGCGGCGAGCGGCGGCGCGGCGGCGGCGAGCGGCGCCGGTACCTGCCCATGGGCGGACGGCTGACATATCATTACGAGCTGCTCGTTGCACGCGAACGAATTGGCTACTTGACAGTTTTCGGAAGACTATTTAAAAAATTACAAACGCTTAATTTATAACTCGTACAATGATTTTTTTTCTCGAAAAAGCTTTATTTAATAGAAACAAAACTATATTTATCTTCATACATTTCAAATTTCGTGCGCAAACGGTTGGTCACGTGACATTTAGCTCTGTGACGTCACAACACAATAAACAAACAAAATCTTGAAATCTGACAGTTTTGTTTATTTTGTGTAATGTGACGTCACACGAAGCTCAATCATGGCCGCCCGTGTTTCAAGTCTTGTAATCCACAGATAAAAAATCGAAAATAAAAATAAATATTTACAAATTATCTTAATAAAAAAACTGTTGGATAATAAATTATCGTTAAATTATAAACTACCATATCCGACATATTTCATATTTTATTGTTACAACTGTCACATAGCCAATTGGTCTATTGCCTAATAGTTAAAACCAGTGTTGCTGAACAATCGATAGCATCGTCACGTGTCAATACTATTGTTTGTATCGAGAGCATTCTGTTAGAAATACTCTTGATGATAGTGATATTATTGATACTATCGACATTTAAATAAAATTATATTATCCATAGTAAGTGTACAAACTTGCTATCGCCTGTACAAAACCATTGATACTATAGATACTTTTCGTTGTTATTGTTGATGGTATGAATAAGTCATACAAGAACACATTTTTAATGGAATCTTGTTTTAATAATTTAAATCCCAAAAATAAGATAATTATTTTCGTAACGTAAATTTCAAAATGGTAACCATTTTCCTGAATGCAAATATAATTCTCTCGGGTAATAGATGCAATTCTTATAGCGTTTCGTATTTTTGTTGGATGCATTTGTGTTAAGATATTTTCTAACTTATAAAATTTTCAAAAATCATTTTTAACGTACCCCCATGTAATATACCCCATAAGAAATAATAGTGTTAAACTTAAATAAACAATAACATAGCTTGCCTATTTCTTAACTGATCTTTAATGTTTGTAAAAATATTCAGATCGGATGTTGATAACGTAGTTTGACATTGAATGCTTTGGCTTACAAAGTAAAAAAATAAATAAAAAAATATGGTGTTGATTAATTTCAGCGAGCTGGATAAGTTCCACGGTAACTCGACACTGTCTTTTTTTTCAATTTGATTCGTTGAAATTAAATAAAAAATTACATTATAACAATTTAGTAGTGTGACATCAGGCGATTTAAGTCAAAGTCAAATTATTTATTCAATTTAACCTTTACAGGCACTTATTGACGTCAATACTTATAAAAAATAAAAACAGTTAACTAACTTGTAGTTAAGACTTAACAACTAATCTATCAGACTATCTAATCTCGCGGGCCGTTAGATGGGGCCGTCTCTATACGCATCCCCAGTAATATTGAAAATTATCATTATTTTTTCCTACACAAGATTTCTTATCAAAATTTGGTTTTTATGCTTACAGAGTGAACTATAATAACTATTAATAACGAATACAACATTCGATTAGGTACCTAATTAATTAATTTTTAAATTTAGGAAAATGGCTACTATTTTGAACATTTACCTTAAAAAACAATTATCTTATTTTAGGGATTTCTTTCAATTGTTTAAACAAGATTCCATTTACAAAGTGTATGAGGAACACTTATTATTATTCATACCAACAACAATAACAACGAATAAACTTGCAGAATTTATAATTATAGTTTTTGATTTCTTTCTACTGACCCATTAGGATTGATATGTATACCTGTATATCGACGGCCAAGTGCCAATATTTCCTATCTAACATTTTTCAAAAATTTACTTTCTTATATAATTAACACAGGGCGAAGATTAAGGACAAGAGATGGCTGCGTAGAAAATGGCACACTAGCCAGCACCCAGCAGACAAAACAGCTCTAAATAAGCAATAAAAGAGTTAAAAGAAATGATCACTGAAGCTTCTGACGCAACTGTAACAGCCCAGATCGAGTCGCTTACAGCAACAAGAGCTACAAACTATTCGTTGTGGAAAGCTTGCAAAAATACAAACAGGCCCATCATTCCCAAGCCCCCTCTAAGGACAACACTGAATAACTGGGCTAGAACAGCAGACGAAAAAGCCAACATTTTCACTACTCATTTGTCAGGTGTGTTCGCTCCTAATGAGGCTAGCCCTGGATGCGATGAATTGGACATAGATGACGTTATGAATGACAGTGCGGGGCAGTGGTCCAACTGCTCTGTCCAACTAGTTGGACCATGGGTCTTTACTGGGGGCAGTTGTCCAACTTAAAAAATAGTTGGACCACAGCACCTTTTGAGAGTTCCATGGTCCATTCAATCAAAGTTTTACAATTTATTATTATTAATCTTAATTAATGGCTTTGCGTTTAGCATTAAGCCAATTTCAAGTAGTATATATTTAAAAATTATATTTAGTTTTGTACGGTAGATTGAGCTAAAAGGGAGTCTCACAACACGTGTTGTTGCTAAAAGAACACGGGAGAAACCGTAATTTTACAATCTTTACTGACACAATTATGACAAATGCAATTAGTATGTATTAAAATTTATAACAGCCAGCCAATACCTACCTATTTACTGCAAAGAGGTTCAATATAACAGTAAACCTGTACACACACACATTAAGTAGTAGTTTGAGGCTTTTAGGGTTGGCAAGATATTTTTTAAATTAATTGGACCATGGAACTCTCAAAAGGTGCTGTGGTCCAACTATTTTAAAAGTTGGACAACTGCCCCTAGTAAAGACCCTTGGTCCAACTAGTTGGACGGAGCAGTTGGACCACTGCCCCGCACTGATGAATTAAGACCTACAATCTGATAACCCAGTCAAACCAATATCTCCTCGAGAGATATACACTGTTGTCACCAACGATTTGGATAACAACAAGGCTCCGGACTTCGACCTTATAGATAAAAAGGTGCTTACTGAATTACCACGGAGCCTTTATATTCTCGACCCTTCTCTTTAACAGCATGTTGAGGACTGGATACTTCCCCAGTTCTATGGAAGGTTTCGCTAATTATAATAGTACATAAACCAGGAAAACCAACTCATGAAGTTACCTCATATAGACCCTTAAGCCTGTTGCCTACTGTGTCCAAGGTATGCGAAAAAATTCTCTTGAAAATACTCCTAATAGAGGTCTCGGAAAGATCAATAATACCGAATCACCAATTTGGCTTTAGGCATAAGCACGCAACCGTAGAACAAATTCATAGAGTGTACCAGGCAATCAGGGTATCACTTGAGAAAAAAGAATACTGCTCGGCAGCTTTCCTGGATATCCAGCAGGCGTTTGATAGGGTATGGCACAGGGGTCTTCTTTTTAAAATAGGAACTACACTACCACATAGATACTACGGAATTCTGGAATCATATCTCTAGGAGAGAAAGTTTCAGGTCCAAGAAGGAGAAAACACATTACCATTCTACAACATAGTAGCAGGAGTTCCCCAAGGGTCTGTGTTGGGTCCAGTACTTTATACTTTGTTCACCCATGATCTTCTCCAAGTGACTGGTGTAACAGTAGCCACCTTTGCTGACGACACAGCATTATTAGCGTCTAGCAAAAATGCCGAGGAAAGGTCAAAAAACCTTCAAACAGAATTAAACAAAATTCAGGAATGGTTACAAAAATGGCGTATACGAGTTAGCACAGTCACATCAGTCCACATCATATTCTCCTTAAAGAAAGGAGATTGTGCACCAGTTACACTGGGCGATCAACAACTTTCTCATTGGAATTCAGTGAAGTACTTGGGAATGCACCTTGACCGTAGGTTGACGTGTATAAACCACATCTGGGCCAAAAGAGATGAACTTAATATCAGATTCTGTGGACTCTACTGGTTACTTGGAAGGAACAGCATATTGTCATTGGACTATAAACTCTTGATATATAAGACTGTTTTTAAGCCAGTATGGATGTATGGATTACAATTTTGGGGTTAGCATGCGACTCAAAGGACATTATTTTTTTTGGGCCTTTTGTGAAAGTGCCGGCCAACAAAAAAAAGTGGTACGTATTGTTAGAACTAGCCATTTGGAGAAATAGTTAATATTGCACAAAAGTTGTAGGATTGCTCCGAGCCAAGTTATACAAGTTCGAAGATTCATAATTTTCATACATTTATTGATTCCTAATTTTTTTTTGTATAAACAAAACAGATGATGACCCCACAGCTTTCGCGCTGCAATGACAATTGCTTTGGATCATTAGTTTTAGCAATATCTATCATTATTTTACTCGTATGTTTCCCAGTCCCAGCACTTTCAGAAATCAATAAATGTATGAAAATGATGAATCATCGAACTTGTATAACTTGGCTCACAGCAATCCTACAACTTTTGTGCCGTATTAACTGTTACTCCAAATGGCTAGTTCTAACAATACGTACTTATTTTTTGTTGGAGCCCGAATGATCTCCTTTGAACATTATACAAAGAGCTGAAGACTCTATTCTAAAGAGCATATCGAATACTCCCTGGTTTGTTAGAAACTCGGAAGTTCACGAACACCTGAACATTAGCACCGTAAAGGTATGCTAAAACATACAAATCTCGACTTTAGAACCATCCAAACCAGCTTGCAGTGCAATTCCTTATCCCGGACACAATAAGACGTCTAAAAAGGCGCAAAACTATAGTACTTGATTCTATTCTGTGAATTATGCCCATGGAGAGGTTCCCGCTGGGGAATTGACTCTACTTGCCAAAAGTCACTCAACACATCAGCTCATAGTCTAAGGGCTGATCGAAAGATAAAATCATAGAAAAAATATTAACTTTAAGGTCGATTTCCGCGTATTTTGATAAAACCACTTATCCTACCTACGTACAATGTTGTCTATGTTAGGTAGAAGGTATTGGCACTTCGCCGTCGATGTGTGTGTGTGGTGAGCTACCTGGGCGGCGAGTGCCTGCGTGGCGGCGCGTGGCGCGGCGGCGGCGGGCGCGGCGACGGGCGCCGCGGCCGCGACGGCACCAGCACCGGCGCCGCCGTGATCTCTTGACCGTCGATCTGGCCTGGGAGCGCCGACGAAATAGGATTAGCTCATTTTCAAAAAAGGGAAATGTCAACAATGCCGTCACGTCATGTTTGATTTGACAGCTAGTTGCTGTACAACTGTTATTTGTTGACAGATATTGCCAGATAGATAATGAATTACAGATTTAAAAAAGTATACACCAAGTGCCTTACAAATAAACAGAGAATAAGGTCGGAACAGTTATTCCGTGTTTTGTCCTTTACACTCTTATTTAAAATTACATTTGCATGACAGGAACAAAACCCGGAATAACTATTCGTAGCTTATTCTTTGTTTATTTGTAAGGCGCTAAGCAAAGTAGTAATAGTTATAGTAAATAATGACTTAGTGCGGTTAGCACATAAAAGGCCTTCACAAACGGCAGCTATAATGTAAAGATGTATTTTATAGCACGATAAATCTCACATCTTTCCATAGAAATCGTCAGGAGACCACACATGACAGCTATAATGTATATAACAGCCGTCGTGTTATATCCCGAGATGTAAATGTACATTAATATACATTATAGCTGCCGTGTGTGAAGGCCTTGAGTGTCAAGTAAAAGAGGTAACAGCAAATATTATTTTTTTGCATAAAGTAGACGATAGTGAGTGATGATAATAATGTTTAAAAGTAAGTAATATTTCCCTCAAACCTCTTGAGTTTCAATAAATATATGTGGGACTTTACTGAGATCTCACACAGACTTCTTGAATTTGAAAAGTGATGTTGCACTATTTTGATTTATTTGCCACCACTCATGCATGTTCATGAACACTTAACAGTTAATAATTCACCATTATTTTACATTAACATTCGACAAAACACACATTTTAGAAAATAAAACAAAACTGCACCCCTGACACTTCACTTTTTCGCTAAGAAGTCAGGCTTAACTTATGAAAGCGGTCTTATAAACGAACGGCAGTTTGCCGACGACGACGTAAACATTTATAACTGTAGCTGCTGACGAGCCGATGGCTGCAAGTAGTTGAGGTGTACGTACACACGCTAGCAGGTCTGACCTATCCAAAACTGTCAAGGGAGACCCGGCGTTTTATGCTTAATGTATAAATGCTTTTTAAATCTGTTATTCATTGATTATCTGGTAATATCTGTAAACATGTCAATTAAAAGAAAAGGAATGCCCGATAAATCTGTGGAGGCTTGTAGACAGTTATTTGGAAGATAGGAAGGTGACGGTGAAATATGCAGGGGAACAATAAAGCAAAAATACCAACAAGGGCTGCGTCCAAGGTTCCATCGGCGGGCCCTTGTTCTGGAACCTTATTTTAGATCCCCTGCTAGAAGAACTCACCGTCGCCAATGTGTACTGTCAAGCCTTCGCAGATGACATCGTGCTAATTATAGAGCGCAGCGCAGCCGGAGAGATCTCCATAAAAGCCAATGCCGTTCTCTCCCGTGTCCAGAAGTGGGGAGTGTCGAACAAGCTTAACTTCACGCCACATAAAACCAAGGCGATGGTTTTAACCAGAAAGCTAAAGTTCGACACACCCCGTCTGGATATGGGAGGAACGGTTATTGAAATCGTAGACAATATGAAAATACTAGGTGTAATCTTTGATAATAAACTTCTATTCAATAAGCATATACAATACGTCTGTAATAAGGCGATTGGAATTTATAAGGGAGTGTGCAGAACGGCGAGGGCTACCTGGGGACTGCATCCTGAAATAATCGGGACAATATACAAGGCAGTAATCGAACCTGTGATCTTGTACGCAGCAAGCGTCTGGTATGCCTTCTGGTATGCCCAAGCCCTCGATGTAGTATTGAGAGGCTTCGCGCAGAAGACAATTAAGAGCAATAGGACAGTTTCCCTCAACGCTGCTTTAATACTGTCGGGGCTGCTTCCGCTGGATCTTCGGATTCAAGAAGCATCCCGGCTTTTTGAAGCAAAGCGCGGGAAACCCCAGGCAGTATTGAGTGGCAGGAGGGTTGAGCAGCGCGTACCCTTCATCGAGAACACCCACCCCAGTAGGATACTAAATTCAAAATTTACTTGTTTGGAAAACGCGGAAGAGGATAGCGAGGTGGCAAAAAGCTTGCCTAAGGTCTACACTGACGGCAGTAAGCTGGAGGGGAAAGTCGGAGCAGCCCTGACCTGTTGGGAGGGGTCTGTTGAGACGTGTACCCGTAAATTCAGACTGGAACCGTACTGTACGGTCTTTCAAGCCGAGCTATACGCTATCCTCCAAGCGACCGAAATTATCATTGGCAAAAAATTCGAAAAAGCGGCTATCCTGAGCGATTCGAGGTCGGCTCTCCAGACGCTGATGGATCCAGACTCCTCGCACCCGATCACGAAGGCGATACAGGGTAACCTAGAATTCCTGAGAGACAACCACCAACCAGTCTCTCTCTATTGGATACGGGCCCACGTCGGAGTGAAAGGGAACGAGAGAGAGGATGAATTAGCGAAGGAAGCCGCCCTCAAACTGAAGACCAGAGCGGACTATGACTGCAGCCCCATCTCGTTCGTTAAACGTCATTTACGGGCGGAAACGATCGAGCAGTGGGACTGCAGGTATAGGACCGAATTTATTATCCTATTTCGATAAAAACGATAAATACAACTGCAAAATTACTACAAAATGCGAAAATGGCCATTTTACGCAAAAATCACATTCGAGATGTAATAGGCCTCTTAACAATCAAAGAATGTAGTGTCAACTTTTAGTTAATATTAATTTGGCTTACGAAACTGAACAATAGCATCAAGCTTACAATTCTAAAGTCAATTCTTCAATATTTTATTATCTTCCAACTTTTATCATTAATTACGTTTCTCTTTGCTGTCTTCTATGTCACTCACTCAATCACTAAATGGAGATTTTTTAATCAAATTTTTTACACTTTTCCTTATTATTTAAACATTTTTTTTTACACAAGCCCCATCCTAACAAACGAATACAACAAAAAAACAATTAGCCAAATAGGTGCAGCTATTCTGAAGTGATTTTTAAAAAATATTATACAATTGGCTACTTGAGTTATCGAAAAAGTAATATTTTTCTTTATTGATTTCAAATTTTGTGCGAAAAAGGTTGGTCACATGACATTTTGCTCTGTGAAGTCACACTTCAATAAATATAGAAACTTATCTTGAAACCTGATAGATAGTTATAGATAATTATGTAAAATATGACGTCACATGAGGCTCAATCATGGCCGCCCGTGTTTTCGGGTCTTGTAATCCACAGATAAAAAATTTATTTTGTAAAAATAAAATATTTACGAATCTTAGTAGAAATAACTATTTGGATAATTAACGGTAAACCATAAACTACCATTTCCGACATAATTCATATTTTATTGTTACAACTGTCAAATAGCCAATTATAGTTTGTAATTGTTGAATAAGTTAAAATTCTATTAAACTAACCTTAGCAGCCAAACTAAGAATGTTACAAAATGTCTATAATTACCTCCATCCATGTGCTTCATAGCATTTTCTGCTTCATCCGGATTGCTGAAATCCACATAGGCGTACCCTCGTCCATTGTGGGTGTGCAATCTGTCCATAGGGAACTCCACTGTTTTCACCATGCCGTATGTGGAGAAAATCTCGTGTACATGGTCTTTGGTGACGTTGAGAGTCAAGCGACCAATGTGGATTCGGGTAGGCCGTGGCGGTGGAGAGCGTTCCCTCTTCTTTCTTCCAGGTGACCTTATGAAATTTGATGAATTGATTTAATTAATAAGGCATTTTTATTAGATTGACAAACTCTGTTTAAAATCATAGTCATTGAATAAATAATCTGATGCATAAATTAGTAGCTTCAGAGCAGTTTTTTTACCTTTCTTGTTTCTCCTTGCTCTTAGTCTTGTCATTTGAAGCGGCTAATTTTTTCTTATCATTCAGTGGTGAACGGTCTCTGATTTTCTCTCTGTCTGGCTCACGTCGATCTTTCAATGGACTCTTGTGTGGTGAGACTCTGAAAATAATAAATTTAAGTTGGATGTGTTGACCAAATTCATTTTTAGCTGATTGTTTACACTTGTGCTACTTACTGCATTGCATACACTACTATTGTAAAAGTTAGGGACTTTACTTCATTGTATTGCGAATTAAATATATAATTGGAGTGTGCAACACAGTAATAATGCTATAGTTTCCTAAATTTTATCATACCATACAATTTTACAGATAACATTATCAGAGATATTTTTTTACTTTCCAAACCAAACTTACTTCTTTTTCGGTCTGGAGCGATCGTTGTTGCTACTGCTGCTACTGGACGAGCTGGAAGATGACGAGGAACGCGACGAGCTGCCCGAGCTGCTTGACGAGGACCGGGACGATGAACGGGACGAGCTACTCGATGAACTGTAACAAATGCAGTCTTTGTTACAACATAGACACACTCACAACTATCATCCCCGAAGGGTTAGTCAGAGACTAGGCAAGGCAATGAGGACCGCAAGAGCAGTGCAAGACATGCTAAATTGCTATTTTATTGCTTGGCTTAGGGCGGCAGTTGACAGACATAACCTAACAAGTTTGACAGACAGATTGTTTAGTATTTGTTATCCTGGCAAACATTACCTGCCACTGCTGCTACTGCTGGATCCTGAGTCTCCTTTCTTCTTTTTAGTTTCTTTTGGTTTCTTTTTATCTTTGTCCGAAACCGCGGATGGCGACTTGTTACGAGCCCTGAAATGTAGAAAAAAATCACAATGTTTGAACTCTTGGACCAATCTATCTTGTGTTGTATATAAAAGTTAAATAATTTTAACCGTAACTTACATTTTTGGAATGGTTAGATACAATAAATACTCAAATCTCAAAATTCAAATCGCTTTTTATGCCCGTATGATCGCGTCCTCCATGAATGAACGTTGATTGAACGAAGGTTGATTGAACGAACGAACGAAAAAACCACAGATATTGAATATTCTAGAGAATACAGATTATACAGACCATGAAGTTATAGAGAAAACTGGAGGCCAAACTCCTATAAACCTACTTGAAGCAAAAAATTCACAGATTTCGTGCCTCACACGACTATCGAGCACATTGGAAATGAATCTACGGAATTCGAAAAAATATTGTCGCTGAGCGACGAGAAATTAGGGATAAGGAAAGGATACAAAATAAAATTAGAACGTTGAATTTTAATTATTTTATTCTTAGATTAACCTAAGGCTGGCCTCACACAGCCGGAATCGCTTTTTGAATTAAGAATCTGAATTCAGAAAGGCCGGAATACCATACAATATCAGTATGCTCCACACACATGCTGATTTTTTCAGAATCTGAATTTCTCAGATCGATCTGGAAGAATGAGCTGACGAGCGTGCGGAATTCCGTGTCTGAATATTTAAGATTCTGAATTCAGAACGCGCGTATTCCACATTTACGCGTACATTTTGTATGGAGCGGCACACACATGCTGGAATTATTTCAGTATTGCCATTTTTAGTAGGATCCTGCTTTTTTAGCATTTTTAAAAGTAAATTTTAGATATTTAGTTTGTATGTTATCTTATTGATACCTTGCTCTAATAGTGTTTAATTTTCGATGTACTTCAATGCTTAAAAATTATAAAGGTAAATATAGCAGTTTTGGTGCATTTTTATAAACAACGCTTAGCAGATTTAGCAAGATTTACCATAAATTTTTATTTTTATATTTTATTCTTATAAAATTTGATAGCAATGTAAGCTTCTATTGAAACTCGTTAATATGGTTAAACTAGATAATGGATAAATATACATAAACATAGAAAAACACCCAGACCCGAAATTAATTAAGAAAAACAGTTTTTTCTAAATTGACTCGCCGACCGGGAATTGAACCCGGGACCTCAGAGATGGCGCGACGCCAGACTCGGCGCGCTAACCACTTGACCACGGAGGACGTCAATTGGTAGGAACAGCGAAAAAAAAATGGCAACCCTGGTTGAAACAGCAAGCGGTTAACGTCTCGGAGACGTTTGCTTAGGCCGGGAGTCACAAGACTACTGATCAATCTGAATTTTTAAGAATGTGTGAGTCAAGGTGCCGGAATTCAGAATCTTAAATTCAGATTCTTAATTCAGCAAGCCATTCCGGCTGTGTGAGGCCAGCCCACAGACATATAATAGAAGCAGACCAAACATTACAACAAAAAAGCGTGCCCATTACGCCTACAGACAAGTTTCATGCACACATTTACAATAAATGGGGCTGAACTCAGGCACGCAAGGGACCTCAAGTACCTACATCTATAATAATGTTATACCTACGTAAAGAGGACAATTTTATATTTTATAGACATTTGAAGATAATAATCGACAGTAGAATGATAAGTTATCTATCATTGAGTGCCTGGCAGGCTGTCTGTATCTGTATCTGGCTGCGACGCCACCTTATTAACTTAATAGGCCTATTACATCTCGACTGTGATTTTTGCGTAAAATGGCCAATTTTGGCGTTCTTGACCCTAAAAAAAAAATACATTACCAGTTTTGAATTCTTGAATAATCTAGAATAGCTATTGGCATAGTTCGTAGCGGCCTCGCTTAAATAAATTTTGCTTAACTTTTTTATGAAACCCAAAATTGATGAAGGGTTTCATAAAATGCACGAAGGCACTTTTTTGAACTCCTAGATTGAACTACTGTTCTAAAGAAATGAAAAAAATTAGAATGTTATCTATTATATAGTCGTATAGTGCGTAGCGTCCTCGGAATTTTTAGATATCATTGCTTTTATATAAAAAAATCTTATTCTAAACCAAAAAACTTCGGAATAACCAAAGACGATTCAGAAGATTTGACCCTGAATTGAGATTAATTTTTAATATCTATTATCTTGGTTCCTTTACCGAATTTTCGTAATGTGGCCTTATTCGGACGCAGTGTTTTAATAAAGACTATAAAGTAATATTTTCTTCTTTAAATTTTTTTAAATTTTTTTTAGCAAATTATGAGAGTATTTTTTGGTTTGTTTTAATGAATATATATTTTTTAAATTATTGAAGTGTATTTCTTATTCTTTGGCTAAAGATTAAAAAGTTATGTTTTTACATTTGTTTAATTAGCTTTACTTAACGTAAAGAGACAGAGCTGTTTAATGTAATAATGAGCCAATATTGTGAGCTTAGATTAAAACAAAAAGGGAAGATACGGCATTAGCGTCTCGTGAGTGAGCCGCCAAAATTAGGCCTAAAGGCACAATTTCACTTCAGTCATTCAGTCACAATTTGCCGAGCGAACAGGCTACATCGCACTATTTCGGATATTCTACTGTGTGAAAAAGAGAAAGACGCTACTCCGCAGTGGCGTCGGAATCGGTCGTACCGTACGTACGTACTCGTCTGTTGCGAAGCGACCGAGACGTCAACGCACTACTCGCCGACTCCCTCGCGCTGACGTTGAAACTTACCGCTTTGTCTCGCTCGCTCGATTTACACTTTATAGGTGTGCGTGTGTGAGTGTTTGCTTATGTAGTTGAGTAGGACTTTATTTTGAATGACTACAAGTAGGAGCATGCCGTATCTTCGCTTTTTGTGTGCATACGGTTTGCCCGCTCAGTTCTGTACCTGGATTGCTAGCTTCCTGCATGAGCGTAGAATCCGTGTCCTTTCGGATGGATGCGCTTCGCAGTTCATGTCAGTGAACGCTGGTGTTCCTCAAGGCTCCGTTCTATCCCCCACGCTGTTCCTTCTGCATATCAATGACATGCTTCCTCTTGGAAACATTCATTGCTATGCAGATGATAGCAAAGTGCATGGGGGATATAACGGGCACCCAAAGGCTGGGCGGGTAGACACCGAAATGAAGCGAGCAAATCTTGTCATTGAGCTCGATCGGGTGTTGGACCTCATTTCTAAATGGGGCTCCGATAATCTGGTGGAGTTCAATGCCAAGAAAACACAGGTGTGCGCGTTCACAGCGAAAAAGTCGCCATTCCTTCCCCTTCCCTCTCTTTAGGGTACATCTCTAGGCCTGCAGAGCAGTATTAACATGCTCGGTATGGATATCCGCTGCGATCTGAACCAAAAGGACTACATCGAAACCGTGATTAAAAATGCCTCACGTAAACTCGGTGTCCTGAACAAGGTGCGGCGATTCTTCACGCCTGATCAGTTGTGTCTATTATACAAGACACAGGTGCGGTCTTGCGTGGAGTATTGCTCTCACCTTTGGGACGGCTCCGCAAAGTACCTTCTCGATGCCTTGGACAGATTGCAGCGCCGCGCTGTGCGCATTATCGGCAATGCGGAGGTCACTAAAACTCTCGAGCCTTTGCAATTGCGTAGAGATATTGCGTCACTCAGCGTCTTTTACCGTTTATACCATGGCGAGTGCTCTGAAGAACTCTTTGACCTCATCCCTCCTTCTCCCTTCCTCCATAGGAGTACGCGTGCTGCTCTGCGGAGTCACCAATTTACAGTCTCTAACATTCCATCTCGCACAAAGAAATTTGGTGACTCGTTTCTTTGCCGCACTTCCAAAAGATGGAATAGTCTACCAGCACACGTATTCCCTCCTACCTATGACATAGGGTCCTTCAAACGAGGCGTGAAGAAGCACTTTGTGGGCCAGCAGAGTGAGGATGACTGATGCTACGTCTCTTACGCTGCACCAGTTGTCCTCGCGCCTGGACCTCAGTTCCACTTAACATCAGGTAGAGTGGGGTCATTTGCCGGGCTTAGTATTAAAAAAATAAAAAACGCTAAAGTTTTAAAGTAAAATTGATAGTTTTAAATTATTTTGTCGTGAATACCAACAAAACGCTATCGAATCTGCCTAGGGGACTTTTTCACTGCAATTGATACGTGACCGATAGCATTTTAACCTGAACAAAGTAACGTTGGTTATCCAGACAAACAATGCCGAAACAAAAAGTTTAGAAGTGATAGTAAAAAAAATTAAATTATTGTTGTTGATACTAACAAAATGCTATCGAATCTGCTATATTATTATATATTATATTATTATATTATTGGCCCTTTTTCACAGTGATTGATACTAGGATCTCCTAAAACAGTTACTTAGTACTTAACTGGTGATCCCTAACACTGATAAAATTTTGAAATCTCCTATACTAAATAAAGAATATTGATTTGATTTTTTGATTTGATTGAAACGTGACGGTTAGCCTTCTAACCTGAACAAAATTAACTTGGTTAACCAATATGCGCAAAATTAGTAGTTCCAATTAGACATGGGCGCCGAGTAAAAAAAATCCAGCGGCGGCGCGCCTTAAAAATATGCTCGGCGGCGGCGTGAAGCCGGCGGCGTGGGATTTTTGAAGTCGTTTTTGGTTATGTAGTTAAAGGTAGAAATAAGAGTGATAAATAAAACCAACACTTCACAAAGATTTCAACAACAAAACATTATATCGTCGCCGTAGAGCGAAAAGTCACTAAGTAATTAAAATTGATAATGGAGTTCCTCCTTGCGTCGTGTTCGTCAATGCTGAGGGTCGTGACGTCCCTTCTGCATCACTTTCTCTCTTATGGTTTCCTCCATCTGTTTCTGTATATGGCGGTCTGGAGGGCGCTGTGAACTGAAGAGTTAAGAGTGGTGCGGATCTGGTCAGACCAGCGTATTGGGCTGTGTCCTCGAGGCCGTTTCCCGTCTACTTTGCCAGTCGCTATGAGCTTCTCGAGTTTGTCACCGTCTTTCCTTGCAATGTGACCGAAGTATTCGAGAATTTTGCATAGACATCCGAGGATGACAGCCGCGAGGAGATTTTGAGTTCTCGCAATATAGACACGTTAGTCCGAAATGCTGTCCAAGGAATACAGAGCATCTTTCTCCAGCACCACATCTCAAAAGCGTCAATGCGTTTGCGGTCTGCAGCTTTTAGTGTCCAAGTCTCAGCGCCGTATAAAAGATCGAGAAGACACGAGTCCGTGCCAGTCTGGTTTTGGTTTTTACGGAAATATTGCGATCTCTCCAGATTTTTGCAAGCTGAGACATGGCGCTCTTAGCCATGCCAATTCTCCTGCGCACTTCCTTCTTGCACGAACGATCGTTACTGATGTTGGAACCTAGGTATATAAAGTTGTCCACTATTTCTAGGTCCAATGCGCCAGTGACTTCCAAATTCTCAGATCTATAATAGGCTAAACCCGAACTGGCAGTCACTGAGGAGATCATTGGTGTCAAGGTATGCCAGCAGTCGAAGAGTTCAGTACAGGTTCCGTATTCTTGCAGAGTATGGACTTGACTGAAATCGTCTTACAGTAAGATGGATCGGCACGGCTACCTTTTTTGGGCACAGGCTGCACATTAGCCAGCTTACACGACTGAGGAACTAGACCTGTCTCAAGTGAGAGGCGATACAGGTGTGTTAGAACAGTAGACAAGTTAGGTGCACACTTACGTGGGACTATGGCCGGGATTCTATCAGGACCACTAGCCTTATTCACGTTAGAGTACGGAGAGCTATGAGTACCTCTTTGCTGCTGATGTGAGGTTCTCCCATGGAGAGGTCGGCTATTATAGGCAACTTAGGTGGAACCTTGCTAGCGACTTCCAGACGTGAGTTCTTTGCAAAAAGAGAGGAATTACCTTTTCAGCTGCAGTGTGGGCAAGTGAGCCGTCAGGCTTTATCAGCGGTGGAAATAAAGGTATTTCCAAATGTTTCGCACCCATATGTATTACCTATAGCCGACCCCTCTAGGGGGGAGCTTCATGTCCGCGGCGGGGAGGTACTCAAAGCTCTCCGTGGAAATAAAGGTATTTCCAAGTGGGTGCGAAGCATGTTTAACACCGATGGGGCCGATGTGATTGAATCATGCCCTACGTAATGTTCTTTAGCTGGGGCTTTCTCAGGGTCTGAGTACTCGACGATTTGCGCGCTGGAGCATTAGCTCAGGCTAAGAAAGCTGACGGGGTTCCGGTTACAGTTACAGCAGTGTGCCATACGCCCCAACATTTCTAAAATACTGTGCCAACGCGTTGGTGTGGACGTCTTAACGCTAGGCACGTTCGCGAAGTCCCCAAACAAAGGGCGTTTTTCTGATTCTTCTCCCTCTTGATCGGAAATAGGGTCGTCTTCGTCCTCATCGAGCACCTGAGCTGACGCCCCGCGCGGCGCCCACACGGCCCACATGAGTAAAGATTAAACTGAGATTATTGTTACAAGAGCCTACACATTGGAACTGTCTAGTCGGCGCGAAATTTTGAACAGTCGGCGGCGGCGGCGGCGCGCCATACCTAAACGGCGGCGGCGAGCCACGGCGGCGCCCATGTCTAGTTCCAATCAATTTTAATACATTTAGAATTAATTAGTAAAATAAATACTGAGTATACTTATTATTTCAATTCGTTGCGATTATATTAAGTGCGGTTTTTTTAAGTGTAACAACAGTTATTACAGGAACTTAATAAAAACTTTTAAGCAGAATAAAAACAATCAACAATTTACATTCAATTTTTTTAGGGTTTCGTAGCCAAATGGCAAAAAACGGAACCCTTATGGATTCGTCATGTCTGTCTGTCTGTCTGTCTGTCCGTCCGTATATCACAGCCACTTTTTTCCGAAACTTAAGAACTATACTATTGAAACTTGGTAAGTAGAGGTATTCTGTAAACCGCATTAAGATTTTCACACAAAAAAGAAAAAAATAAATAAATTTTGGGTCTCCATAGGTACTTAGAACTGTAACTCAAATTATTTTTTCATAAAACCCATACGTGGATACTATACTATGGATAGGTCTTCAAAAATGATATTGAGGTTTCTAATATCATTTTTTTTTCTAAACTGAATAGTTTGCGCGAGAGACACTTCCAAAGTGGTAAAATGTGTGCCCCCCCCCCTTTCACTTCTAAAATAAGAGAATGATAAAACTAAAAAAAATATATGATGATGTAAAATTTGGTTTGAACCAGATCTAAGTAGTTTTTTTTAATACGTCATAAATTAATAAATTAAAAAAATACACTATTATTAAAACATCGATTAAAGTTACAACGAACTACAAGAACTGTTATATGATGTTACTTGTTTGTTGTAATGTTTGGTCTGCTTATTATTATACGTCTGTGTTATTTATTTATTTACCACAACAATTATCACTATCCTTACAGGTGGGTACCTAATGCGATAGGAAAGCAAATTTTACAATTAAGTAATAGTACATTATGATAAAAGTGCGGTAAAATGAAAATTACAGCCGAGGCGATATTGCTAGCCCGAGCCGCAGGCGAGGGCTACAAGAAAGCAGAGGCTGTAATTATTAAAGCGCACGTATGCCATACGACGTTTTATAACATATTTGCGAGGAAAACACATTTTCCGAAAATGACTGCGTTTTTTGTTGTTTTACTAGTGCATGAATCTTTGGTAAGCCAACATATATTTTTCTTTGTCCAACAGCATAGCGCGTAGATGGGCTCATCAAAATAATACCACCAACCCCTCTTCCCTTGGGTGTCGTAAAAGGCGACTAACGGACTAAAGACTGCACATACATCCAACAGCATAGAGCGGCGATGGGCTCATCAAAATAATACTACCAACCCCTTTCTTCCCTTGGTTGTCGTAAAAGGCGACTAACGGACTAAAGACTGCATATACATCCAACAGAATAGATCGGCGATAAACTCATAAAATAATACTAAAAACTTCTCTCTTCCCTTCGGTGTCGTAAAAGGCGACTAACGGACTAAAGACTGCACATACATCCAACAGCATAGAGCAGCGATGGGCTCATCAAAATAATACTACCAACCCCTCTCTTCCCTTGGGTGTCGTAAAAGCTACTAACGGGCTAAAGGCCTATGTTGTCCATAGATTCAAATGATTACTAATTTTTAAATTACATTACCGCACTAGTGCGAAACTTATTACATTACGATACTGAAATCGGTGTAATAAGAGCTTCTTTACGGGCAAATGAGTTATAATACTTTTTTGCAATACTTAACATCAATAAAATTATACTTAGGTACATCAAAGGTTACTAAATACTACATTACAAATTACAATAATAAAATAATTCATACATAAGAAATAAAAATAATAACATTATTAATACCATAATAATATCATTATAAATGAGGACAAATAATATAATAATAATATGCCTTTTTGGACCATGCTTACACCATGAATGTCATGAATGCCTAACCATAATTAATTATGTTTATTATTTACACAAACTTACAATGTAATAGATAACAATAATTGATTTATTTGTAACAAATTATCCAAGCAGCTACCCTCGTGAGTTCGCTCAAAGCACAAACGAATAAATCCGTCTCCTCATCAATGAGGTTGAGTGTGTGAAAGGCGCGCGTCAGAGGCGCCTCGTGTTGTAAATTAGTGCGACTTCTCGGGACAAGCAGTAGGTTCGGCCGTCGCCGTCGCCATATGTGTTTTTGTTCCGGATGAATATCCGGGACAAAAACACCCATTAACCCTAATATTTCCGGATTAGATATCTTTGATCTAAACACCATAAACAGATATGACACAAGTCTGAGCTTTCTCCTGACCCTAAGCTGATTATATCCTACCATACCCAGAACGAATAACGTAGGATACTGCAATGGATAAAAGGGGTACACTCCATACAGCTTTAAATACAGGTACCTTGTAAATTTATTCTGCACTCTCTCTAACATAATGTGGTACTTTTGTTCATAAGGGGCCTAAATCATCGCGTTTCATTCCAAGTGACTCCTAACTAATGTGTTATATAAAGCGGTAATAGCCTGTACATTAGTGAAACTATTGACCGTTCGCAAAGTAAATCCTAGAGTTCTAAAAGCCCGCTTACAAATGTCTACTATGTGATCTTTAAACGTTAACTCCGCTGTAAACTTTACTCCTAAATTCCTAATTTGTTTCTCTCGACATAAAGGTACTCCGTCAATGTTATAGGAGCATTCTATCGGTGTGCGTTTGCGTGTGAAACTGACCATTGAGCATTTGGATGTTTTGAACTGTAACATATTATCTTTACTCCATTTAACAACCCTATCTATGTCTTCTTGGAGTTTGTCACCGTCCGCCACGCTAACTACACAATTTAAGATCATCTGCAAATAGTAAATATTTTGATTTCTTACGACATTGGGTAATTACCTGGAATGAATGAGAATTAGGTTTAAAATAGGCTCTGATCATGTTGGAAAAGAGAGTATACTCGTAAAAAAAACCAAAAAAAAACCAACAGTGGATGGCGGGGGACAAACCGATACTGCATATTTTGACTTCAAAAAAGCGTTCGATCTGGTAAATAATGATGTGCTCCTTAAAAAGATGGCAAGTTTTGGTTTCACCCCACAACTTTTGAGTTTGTTCGCTAGCTACATGACAGATATACAGCAGTATGTGGAGTACAAGTGACTTATAAGTCATTTATCATGATTAAAAACTCCAAAGGTCCCAAGTTCGAACCTTGACTTACACCAGACCATGTAAAGTACGGTTCTGACTTTTGCCTCTTGTACTCCACATACTGCTGTCTATCTGTCATGTAGCTAGCGAACAAACTCAAAAGTTGTGGGGTGAAACCAAAACTTGCCATCTTTTTAAGGAGCACATCATTATTTACCAGATCGAACGCTTTTTTGAAGTCAAAATATGCAGTATCGGTTTGTCCCCCGCCATCCACTGCTGGTAATTTTTTTTTTTATACTCTCTGCTCCAACATGATCAGAGCCTATTTTAAACCTAATTCTCATTCATTCCAGTTCTCGCTTTAATTCTTCTCGCATTTTCATACCGCATACTTCACAACCATACATCTCTTTCATTCCTTTCGGGTGGGACTCCCGTTTAGCCTCCCTACTCTTCTAATCTAGGGCTTGTAGCCTCATTACCATCTTATTGGTTTCTTTATCTTAGAACTATAGGGTAAATAATTTTTCCAACGGAGCTTTTGCTCGGTCCTACAACTTTTCTTTCAATCTTATATCTATTACATTTTATCTATTTTCTATCTTATATTAATCTTATCTCTATTTTACAATTTCTTATATGCTATCTTACGCTATTTGTGGTGGCCTTCACAGGTCCTTACATTCTTAATCTTATTGCCATTTACTATTTTCTTTTCCTCTGGTTTTGCGGGTGTCCATGGGCGGCGGTGATTACTTTCCATCAGGTGACCCGCTTGCTCGTTTGCCTCCTTCTGCTATAAAAAAAAAAAAAAAAAACTTATCTTAATTAATTACATTTTTAAACTTATAATCTAGGGGAACTATTGCTATATTCGCAGATATAGCGTAGTTTTCCCATTTTTTAAACTTATAGTTCTACATTTATTTGCTTAAGTCTTATTCCTAAGTTTATATATTTATTTGCATTTGTTATATAAATTTGTTTGCATTGTCGCCAGCCAATATATCGGCGAAATTATTTGGGCGGACAAGGGTGCCCATGTATGCCTCGATGTTGTACCTCTCCAGAGTGTGTATAGGGCACTCGGAGAGGATGTGTACTAAAGTTTCGTGTGCGTTTGGGTCACAGGCACATGACGGGCTATCTTTGCACTTAAAGCGATTTAAGTACGCCGAAAACCCGCCATGACCCGTGAACACCTGTGTGGTGTGTTGTGTGGGGGTGAATTTGCGCATGAATTTGTAAGCGGCAGTGATGTGTGGAAAGAAAAGTTTAGTGACCTCGACGGTAGTGCCTGACTGGTAACGCCTGTTCCATTCGTCCAGCGTTTCCTCACGGATTAGTCGCTTGACGAATGAAACAGGACACCTGTCGTAGTCCGGCTTTCTCTTGGAGTATAAAGCGGCCTCCTTGGCAAGCTGGTCGGCCCTCTCGTTTCCCTCCAGTCCCGCGTGAGCCTTTATCCAGTACAAGTCGACAGACTTGCCCTGTATAAAGGCCGTCTTAAGGTTAGCCCTTGTGCTGGCTGCGAGAGGATGGAGGGAGGAGACATTCACGACCGTTTGCAAGGCTGCCATGGAGTCGCTATACACTCCAAAGGATGTTTCCTTTCTACTCGACACTATCTCCGAGGCTTTATTGAGTGCTAGTAGCTCTGCTTGATAAACTGTGGCGTACGACGGCGAAGTAAGTTTGACGGCTTTGGTTTCGGCGGACCCATCCCATAAAGATAATGCCGCCCCCACCTTACCGTCAATCTTACTGCCGTCTATGTAAATTTAGTATACAATTGATTTATTTTCATTAATTTGGTTTCCTTATACCTTGGAATCCGTTGATGTGAAAAAGTTGTAGTTAAATAATCTTTTAATTAATTTATTTTGTGCGATTTGTAAAATGGTTCTATTGGTTTTGGCAGCAGTTCCCCATATCTCTACGAGATAATGAAGATGGGGTTTAACAAGTGCATTATATATAGTGAATCGAACTTGCCGCGGAAGACACCTAACTATACCACACATAGTCGCGTAGCCGGACAAAAATTACTTACGATAATTCTAAAACTTTTCGTTTTTGCTGAGTGGATAGAGTATGTGGATTGTGAGCTATTTTTAAAAAGTTAGAAGTTTTATGACTGTGCTTTAGGTATGGTTTAGGTATTTCATAATATTTCGTGTAACGTAATGTATATAATATTAAAGTTTGATATGTTGAGTGTTTCATAATAAGAACTATCTTATCTTTGTGTTGTAAAAAGTTTAGAAACATAATATATGTGGAACTATGAAAATCACAAAATCACTCTTTTTGTCTTTGAATAAAATTTTAAAATTTATGAAATAATATTTAAGACTTTCAGTGGTTAGTGGTACACATGTTGAACAAAGTTTAGAAAGTTAAGTGGTGTGCTTCTTTGATCATTTCATTTTTCCTTCGTAGCACACGCAATAAAAAATTAAAATTGACAGAATCGCTCATACATGTCCTTTGTAATACTACTTTATACCACACAAAAAATTAGAAACATACATACAGTGCATTTTGTTTAAATCACGAATAAAATATTTCGCTAACGTACGTTTCTTTATGCGGACGCGGGCGGTTGCGGGCCGTGCGGGCGCGGCGCGGCGGTGGCGGCGGGCAGGCGCGGGGGTGGGGGCATACCTACCTACACTCTATATGAATGATAATCCAATCGTCACGTCAGACGAGTGGATACATGGCGAACATAATACAAGAAGACGTAATGCAGAAAAAGTAAACTAAGTACCTTAACCTACTTACTTTACATCTTATGATATCAATAAAAACATTATTAAATGACTAGTTTTCAGTAGTTAGTACTTACAGATCGCGCAATTCTTCTTTCAGATAAGATTATTCTACAATCATCCGAAATTATTCTTTCAGATAAGATTATTCTACAATCATCCGAATTGGATGAATGGGATGAAAACGTAAACACGCAATAATAAATTAAAATTTACAGAATCGCTCATCATGGCCTTTGTAATGCTATTTTATACCACACAAAAAATAGAAACATACATACAGTGCATTTTGTTTTAACACGAATAAAATATTTCACCAAGGGGGGATTCTACCAAACTGGAATAAGGTCTTATACCTAGATTAAACGCCGAATTTGTATTGACTAATCTCGGAGTAAGTCTTATTCCAGTTTGGTCGAATCCACCCTAAATACGCGATTGGGCATGCAGGACGTGGGCAGGTGGATTTGGGCATCAACTCGTTACACCAAAATTTTGTTCTAACTGGTCACACCGCTAAAAGCAGTATTATTTGTTTCAACCCGTCACAAGTTGATTTATTTCTATTAGGACACATTGTAATTTTTGTAGCTATTGCAGCTACTTACTTTATTACTGCTCTTTAATGATTTCTTGCAGTAAGCCGACGTTATTATCTTATTTGCCCCTGCCCCTTATCTGTGCATAATACCATAGAATACTTACATAATAGTACAAGTACAGAAGATTCACTCCGCAAAGTCATTTAAATAAATAGCGACTCTTGCTAAGACACAATAAAATGCAATTCAGGTCGCACACCGCTCCCTTATCTACAGTTAAATTCACCTAGAAGTTGCCTCTCTTTCTATCGCGTACTCTTATCTCTTCTAATGACTTTTGGGTTGTCTTCTTTTAAGTAATAATTAATCTGAATACTTACTTAATTTACTACAAGTTATGGTGTTTATAATGTGTACTTAAAAGTGAACAAATTACCATTTCAAATAATCCTAGGCTAGGTATGTCAGTACAGTCAACGCCACATCAGACTACCTAAACGGTAATATAATATATATTACTGTGCTACCTATACATGTTTATTTGCACCACCAGTGACACTCCGTGTACGTGAGAGCTCGAGCGCTGGTGACCTTGAGCAGAACGTATAAACACTAGCGTTTAATACCGAAATGGAATTTAGACTTTTGCCAAAGAAGACGTATGTATAATTATGTTACATAGTATGTTATGAAACGTAAAGTAGTATTAGCAGTTACTCCATTAAGTAAGTAACTACTACGGCTTGCAGTCCTGGTACTGTGGAGAAAAAAGGATTCCCGGTACTGCGCTTACTATGGTACCGGGAAAACCGGAAATTTCCGGTACTTTTTGGTACTGAATTTTTAAGCCAGATGTAACTAACGTTTGATTAATGGATCAATGAGCAAATCAAAATATTACACAAATTTTTTATAATAAAAAAATTGTTTTGCTAATTGCTATACTAGCTGTGGCATCACTTTATCGAATGGAATTGGCTAGAGGTCATTCGAGTTGAATGTTTTAAATTTAAAAGAGTCTATATACAATGGATTTTTATCATGAGTGTTTTAAGGTGAGTAAAAAATATAAATTCGTCCAAACCGAGACCGTTCAAACGGCGACAGACCCTTCTCCAACGGATGCCCTCGGCCGAGATTGTGGTATTAGGAGACTGCAATGTCCACCACGTCGAATGGCTTGGTTCACTCAAAACTGACCACGGGTACGGGAACGGGTAGAGTCGTTCATGACTTCGCTTTGGCCTACAGTCTGTCCCAATTGGTAACAGAGCCTACGTGGATTCCAGATGTGGAGGGCCATGCACCTTTCTTATTGGACCTTCTGCTGACCTCTCACCCAGACGGCTATCAAGTTTCTATTGATGCACCACTAGGCTCATCAGACCACTGTCTGATTCGTAGCACTGTGCCTTTCACAGAAATTTTAAAAACGTCGAGTCTGGCATTATAGGTCAGCGGACTGGGATGCGATGGGAGTTTCTTTGCGTCCTACTACGAGTTTGCTTCTCACTGGATGATCTTGATGTCGCCGCCGACTTTATCGTTGATGTGATACTGCAGGGAATGAAACTTTTTAATCCAAACTCTGTAGTTCCCATTGGCGGCAGGTCTCAACCATGGTTTGGTCGTTGCTGCAAAATGGTGTCTCGCCAAAAGTGACAACGTTACATGGCCTGGGCTAATGCGGTGTCATCAAAGGATCCAAACACCAGTGCGCTCAGGAAGAGGTACAACTTTGCCGCCAGGTCCTTTAAGAAGGACATTGCCAAGGCGAAGTCATCATTCATAAGTGGAATTGGCGAGAGGCTAGTGCGTCTTCCTTCGGGTACGCGTGCGTTCCGGTCTCTCGCCAAAGCTATCTTAGGGAATTTTTGTCAGCCGTCCCTACCACCATTGCACAAGACCGATGACTGCCTCACCCATATTGCAAAGGAGAAAGCCGATCTCTTGGGCACTCTTTTTGCATCAAACTCGCCTTGGACGATGGGAAAAACTCTCCACCAACCATACCGCATTGCGCTTGTTCAATGCCAAACGTCCGGTTCCTACAAAGGTCAGTTCGTAAGGCTCTTTTTTCCTTGATATCCATAAGTCGAGTGGGCCTGGTGCAGTTCCTCCCATGAGTTGGCGCTGGTTCTAACGCGCGTTTTCCGGCTCTCTTACACTACTGGCGTTGTCCCGAGCTCTTGAAAGACAGCCCTTGTCCACCCGATTCTCGAAAAAAATCGATCGCTCAGATCCGTCCAACTACAGGCCAATAGCCATCACCTCTTTGCTCTCCAAAGTAATCCCAACAAGTCCCACAGGGGTGTGTGTTAGCCCATTCTCTGTTTCTTCTGCATATCAATGACATGTTGCATAACAACAGCATTCATTGCTACGCGATTGTCAGTAAGGGAGTAACGCTCTACACTGGACGAGCTAATATTTCTCGGGAAAGCGTCATCGAGAGCCGGAATAAACTTGTGACTGACACCAAGAACATGTTAAGTCATGTCTTGAATTGGGGCCGACATAACTTAGTCCACTGTAACCCCTCCAAAACACAAGTTTGCGCATTTACCGCGAAAAAACATCCCTTTCTCGTACCTCTGAACTTTTGAGGGAGCTCTCCCTTGATACCAATCCGACTATTGGAATCCTTGTCGTCGATGTTTCGAGTGACGTTCAGTTTCGAGGTCATTTGGAAGGTAAAGCTAAATTAGCAAACAAAAAAGAAATTATTTAAATGGAATTATCAAATCATTGGAGTGCGATGACGATGAAACCGTACGGTGTAGGGTACGGGTACATTAGTTACAATTTTTTCCCCAGAAAAAGTACCGGTGACGTAACGGTTGAGAACTGTGGAGACAAAAATTTGGTAACGCTACGAAATTTGTATGGTTTTCAACTAAGAGCATTAGCCGAGGTTACCGGTAACGACTACCGCAAACGCGGAGCCTAATATTGGCGTAATTTGAAGTTATAACAAAAGTACCAAAAGTACCGAATTTCCCGGGAAACAAATTCTCAGTACCGGTACTGCGTAAAAAGTCAATTTCCCGGGAAATACCAGGAATTCCTGGGAGCAAGACCTAGTAACTACCAACCTAGATAAGTACTTGTAAATTGTAATAATATCGGTAGGTACTTAATAATTGCAGGTGACTAGTAGAATTGATATTATAATACTTAATTAAGTAAATAGGTACCTACGTACTTATGTAGACATACAGACGCAGGGGGACTGTGTTTTATAATTAGTAGGTACCTAGGTAGTGATGAATGATTTAGTGATAATAAGAGTACCTACTTACCATACTATAATTTAGGAAATAATTTTGCATACTTACCTGAAGCTCTTAATTGATTAATTGTCAAAAAAACACGTAAGGGTTGTGGAAAAAACTTTAATCGTATGATGTGGCCCTAGCTAGATACGCAATTCTATAGCCTATTGTAATCATGCATCTTAAAAATTACTTTCCTATTATTGTGATTTGTGAACATGACAGGATGATAGATTGATTAACCAAAATGAAAAATAAACAGATACGTACTTAATCATTTGCAGTTTTTATTTTTAATTAAGAATATGTTACATACTCATCCGTTTACGTTACGTACGTTTTCATCCCATTCATCCAATTCGGATAATTGTAGAATAATCTTATCTGTAAGAAGAATTGCGCGATCTGTACTTAACTACCTACTCAAAACTTGTCATTTAATAATGTTTTGTTGTCAGCTAAGATGTAAAGTAAGTAGGCAGGTACTTAGTTTACTTTCCTGCATTAAGTCTTCTTGTATTATGTTCGCCTTGTATCCACTATTCAACTCGTCTGACGTGACGAGTGGATTATCAGTCATATAGAGTGTAGGTAGGTATGCCCCCACCCCCGCGCCTGCCCGCCGCCACCGCAGCGCCGCGCCCGCAGCCGCCCGCGTCCGCATAAAGAAACGTACGTTAGCGAAATATTTTATTCGTGATTTAAACAAAATGCACTGTATGTATATTTCTAATTTTTTGTGTGGTATAAAATAGTATTACAAAGGACATGTATGAGCGATTCTGTCAATTTTAATTTATTATTGCGTGTGTTACGAAAGAAAAATGAAATGATCAAAGAAGCACACCACTTAACTTTCTAAACTTTGTTCAACATGTATACCACTAACCACTGAAAGTCTTAAATATTATTTCATAAATTTTAAAATTTTATTTAACGACAAAAAGAGTGATTTTGTGATTTTCATAGTTCCACATATATTATGTTTCTAAACTTTTTACAACACAAAGATAAGATAGTTCTTATTATAAAACACTCAACATTTCAAACTTTAATATTATATACATTACTTTACACGAAATATTATGAAATACCTAAACCATACCTAAAGCACAGTCATAAAAGTTCTAACTTTTTAAAAGTAGCTCACAATCCACATACTCTATCCACTCAGCAAAAACGAAAAGTTTTAGAATTATCAAAACTTCTTTATGGAATTTAATGTCCCACGACCGGACTAACAGTGCTCCTGTGAGGGACTTAACTTTTGTTTGAATCTTTTCCAAGTGAAATTGCCACGTCATGCTACTGTCTAAGATTAATCCCAGATACTTCTCTTTGTTGACTCTATTAATGGGTAGATTATTTATTGTAAGTGGTGTAAATTGTGGTATTTTCTTATTTTTAGCTGTAAATATTATGTAATTAGTTTTCGCAACGTTCGTTGTGAGGAGGTTAGATTGGAACCAGTCATTTAAAATATTCAAATCCTTCTGTGCATCAGTAAGGACTGAATCTAATGTTTTTCCAAAATAAAATAAGCTGTTATCGTCAGCGTACAAAGTAACGTCACCTATCAGACCAATATCTTTTACGCTTTTGATGTATACGAGAAACAGGAGGGGTCCCAAAATTGAAGTTTGTCGATTCAGGTTTCCTGTAGACTGCACCAATGTCCAATGAGAACTTATCGACGTGAACTAATAAGTAATGGTTATCATTTTGACATTCATCTTCAACTAAGTTATGGGTTAAACTGTCGTGCACAAGGATTGAGACTCCATCACATCTTGTGTTGTTTCTATAATTATGATAGTGATAATATCCTGGTATTTGAATTAACTTTGCGTCATCATTGTTCTTAATCCATGTTTCCGTTAAAATAATCATGTGAAGAGTGAATTTCAGTGGTTGAATAACACATTTTAATTCATCTAGTTTGCCTGGTTTCATTATGCTACGCACATTTGCATACAGAAATTTCAGAGATTTTCTACTTGTTGTTATCTGATTGTAATTATTAACAGCTTGATATGTAATATTTATTTCGGTGCATAGATCATACTGGAGGCTTCTTGTTTTTAGTTTTTTGGAAGTTGTTTCTTGATTTTTGGTATACCCTTAACATATTTGATTGCAAGGTCTTTTTCTCCATTTTCTTGACGACACTTCAATTCCTCTTTTAATTCTTTCTTATAGGCTAGTTGTTGGGGTGTTTGGTCCGAGAATAGCCTTATGGTGTCAGATTTGATATTTTTGCTATTGCGTAATATGGATATTGCTATGTTTTGAGATTTGTAGGACACTTTAAGAGGACGGGCTTTTTTCGCGTTGAATTTGCCGAGTCTTATAATGTTCTCAGGTTCCGGGCAATTAGAGTCTAAAACTCTTGTTATACGTAAAACTTCATTTTTCTCAGCTTTTTTCTTTTCTTCACTGTTCTCTAAATGTTGTTCCGGAACTCTAATAATTATTATATTTTTGCTTCTCGTCTCCCTTTCCTTTATTTCTGCTAGCGTGGACTCCAAAGAGCTAGTTGATAAAGACATACCAATTGTAGATATAAATTGATCGATGCCTGATTCAAGCTCTTTGATTTTCGTTTCTGTTTCAGAGTACTTTGTTTTCAGAGATGCCACATCAGCCTGCACCATGTTTTGCTCTGCAGAGAGTTTTTTAGTCACATCTTTTATGTCGGTTATTTCTTCTTTGATTACTTTTACATCCAACGATATTTTATCCATGAATTCTTTTTGGTTTGTAGTAAGTGTTGTTAGCATTGACATCACTTGTGACATTTGCTTACTTAGTTCAGCGACATCGCTTTGTATCAAGTTTAATTCTCGTTCTCATCTAATTGTTTTCTTTTATTACGTAAAGTAACTCTTATACTGTCATTGAACTCTGAATGCGAATCAATACATGTTAGTTAGGTTGCGAGTCACTCCGTCCACACGGGCCACTTTTTACTTACAAACTTGCTTACTTACAAACTCTGTTGCTCATTCATCGCTAGCTAAAACCTTCCCATCCTTTAATATTATTTGTGGACTTCTTTTACTTCTTTTTGAATTCATGTAATTCCAAAACGATTTTGGGTCCCTTTTGAGATTATTTTGCATTGACTCCCTATGCTGACTATGTGCAGTTACTAACATAGTTTTTAATTTAGTACGCATCTCAGCGAATTTTTTATAGTCCCTGTCTAATTTAGTTGTCTTATATTTTTTATGTAGCAATGCTTTATTTTATTTGTATGCTTTATTTTTATTTTATTAAACGAATTATTTCTCCGGTGTACCATTCGGGGAAGTACAGCCTGAATTTACCTGTTTACACTGTTTTTTCGGTACACACATGTTTAAAATAAAATTAAGCTCCTTGTAAAAATAATCTAGACTGTTTTCAAAATATAAAGAATAAATCGGGGTCCAATCAACAACAACCTATTAATGAATATAATAATAAAAAATCAGCTTTATAAAAATTCCATTGTAAGTTACCTGTGCCAATGTCAGCTGATGCAGGTGTACCCGTTGGAAAGTCGTGCCATCCGGAGACCGTCATCGTCACTGTCACTTCGAGTGGTGGATGGTACTTGTCGACGACTACCAGGCAGGCGTCTGCCGCCCGCACCACCACACAATCGTCCCTTTGAAACGAACTCAACACCAAGTCCAATGTTCGATTGTTACAGTTAACCACTTTGTTACTTGAGCCAATCCACAAAATGATTGAAAGTATTCAAAATAATTTGTTACGTCTGACGTACAAGAAAAGAGATTAAAATCTCCTATCACTATTATTTTTTTATAACAAACACTAAACTGTTCTAAAATTCTAAACATTACCATATATTCGTTTTCCTTACTACCCGATGGAATATATATAACACATAACAAAAACAAGAAGCGGTTTCTTAAATAAACGGAAGCACTAACTAATTCAAAGACATGCTCGTCAATGTTTACGTCACTCAGTCCTCGCACTGGCCGTAGTTCGAAGCGCGGTGTGGCCACGAGACACGCTCCGCCATGCTTATTTTATTTTTATTTATTTATTTATTACAAACATTATAAACTTACATTAGGTAAGGTCCCACAAAACCGATTAATTCGGTTTGACTGTGAGATCAACAGTCTCATTAACAAAACAATAGTTTATAATTACACCTTTCTAAGTATAACTTTAAACATGATATGCCTTTATGATATATATACTTATATGATATTATTGTGCTTTACTAACTAACATAAACTTAAAAAGTATTTTTTTAATTTTACCTCAAATTTAGCCTTGTCAGGCTCAAGTCTGATATCCTGCGGCAGGCTATTTAACAAATATGGCAAGCGCTTTTCAAGTGTCCTATCACCATAGTAGTTGTTGACACTGGGTACATTGTATTTGCCAGCAGACACTGACCTCATACTATGGTCGCTACTTACAAGACTCAGGTTGTAATCTTGACTGCCATGGTGATTTAATAATATTAAAAATTTATGTTTTAAACCGATGGGAAGAATTTTAAATATTTTATATAATTTTTTTATTGCTTTTAAATATGCAATTTTGCAATTATTTTTGCTTGCGACCGTCCGCTCGGTCACACTGTAAAATTGTGAAACCCGGTGGAACTAACTCCGCGTCTTGGATAGGAGGTGTACCTACGCCTGGCGTACTCACCATGGAATTCTTTTATTTCAAGAATGCCAAAAAACTGTGCCCAAATAGTACCAAATAGTGCCCAAAGGAAATTAATAGTACCCTTATGGTTCAAAAGTTATAGACATAGTTTGGTGAGTACGCTAGGCGTAGGTTACGCCTAGCGTACTCACCTCAGTTTGGGAAATCTGTGTAAGCTACAACTTTAATTAGTATGTCAAAAAACTGTACCCAAATTGTACCAAATAGTGCCCAAAGGAAATAAATAGTACCTTTATAGTTTAAAAGTTATAGACATAGTTTGGTGAGTACGCTAGGCGTAGATTCTACGCCTAGCGTACTCACCTCGTTTTGCGAAAACAGAACCAGCAATGGCTCTCATTTCTATCTCAATAAATAGTACCGGAAATAGTAACCTCTAAGAGTGTAATTGTTATTTGACTTTTACACTAGAAAGTCATTAAATTTGATAGCAAACTTCTACATACAAAAATTACGTGTGGTACAGTCGAGCACAGTGAATGGTAAAATATTATTTTTATTACCAAAGGAATTAAGATTGGAATAACTATGGAGTTCATTAATAGACGACGACCTAAAATAAAATAGATACATATTTAATAACAGTAAACCAAGGGTGGCCAAAAAAGGGGGATCTTGAGGTTGGTGTGTCTGGCTTTGGCACCGTAGCTCTTAAATATCCTAGATTTGGATGCGGATTTTTTTATATGAAGGCTGGTTTTTAGCGGTGATTCTTACTTCGACTATAAATCTAGTGATAACTGTTATAAATCACAAAATTTGTAGTCGAGGGTGAATGAGACCCACTCCAACTTATATTTATGTATCAAGCATATTTATGATTTGTTGATCGTGAATGACAGCCCGCCCGCAACTTTGTCCGCGTGAACCCCTTACCCCGTGACGAATTTCCAAAAATGTTCATTTTTATACAAACCTTGTCCCGACAATTACAAATACAACAAAAAAGAATTAGCCAAATTGGTGCATTTAATTTGTTATTCTACGATTAATAAAAAACAATAACGTATTTCTGTAGCCGCTCGCTTCACTCATCCGCGCAGCTCCCAAACCGTCAATACACCGCGCTATTGAAATACAAAATGGATCTGCGCCGACTGTCGATTGTTTTTCTGTTTTCGCCAAGAAATAATTGGCTATGACAATGGAAGTTATAATTTTTCGGTTAATTATGAAACTAGCTTGCTATTAATAAATAAATTGTATAACTTTATAATGTACTTTAGTTAATTTAAGCATCTGAACTAACCACACTTGGATTTTTTCGGCCGAGTTTGTCTTATAATAGGCTTAGAACTTACCACCAATTTAGTAGCTCCACTTTTTTACAATCAAAACGTTTCTGAAGATTCACACTTTACAAATAAATAACTAAAATTAACACAGGTGCGCACATTTTTTATTTAAACCTATATTTATGAACACGAAAGTTTTAGCTGACCGCCATTGCGAACTCAGTTCGCCAGGTCAAAACAAAAACACTTTTTTCAATCATGCTTTTATCTCTGTCACAGAAATAAAGGTTAGCCCCATATTAAGACATTCTTTAGATTACCTATTGTTAAGAAATAAATACACAGAAGCATATATTAAATTAATTAAATGCGTTCAAAAGTCATATGGTGTCACTAAGTAGCCGCTCAACAATACTAACTATTTTGTGAACGATTTACAGCTAACTTCATGTGTGATTATACATACTTATTTGGTATCAATTTGAAGGGTAATATGTCATTTTCAAAATAAAATTAAAATAAACCATATAGAGTAGAAAAAAGGTTCAGTTTTGACTACGAAACTGGAACGAAACAACTGGATGCCTAGGTATCCAAAGTGAATTTTAGGTTTTAGGCAATGGCACACTGGGTGAAAACGTTCACTTGTAGAAGTAATTCGGAAATAGGTCATTCATTATGAGCTAACTAGCAATGAATATAAAAAAATAATATTTTATTTATTTATTGTCGTTTAAAAAAAAATGTGATGAGATCTCGATAATTTTATACCTGCTTAAAATTCTAGAAAGAATATTGGTGATAAGTGATAACATCATTGGTATCAACAACACAACAAAACTATGTGATATTTGGGAAATTATTAGAATAATAAAGAAACGATACAAAATATATACTTTTATTTACCTATTTTTATTTAAAGTTTTTATAGACACAAATCAGTAAGTCTAGGCGAAGGCATCAAAGTAATAAGAAACAAAATTCAAATTTTTAAAATTTAATTTAGGTTGAGGTGACAACGCTTATGAGCGTTAAAGGAGCTACGCCATCGGCTCCCAAATCCTACGGCGGGAGACCTTGCTAGAAGAACCGGTAAGAAAATCGTCACGGGTAATCTGTTTCTCCCTGTTATATTTCATACAGAGTCGTCAAATTGAAAAATGACCTTCACACATTTATAATATTTAAATGTAATTCATTGCCTGCCAAACCTGCTTTCAAATAAAAAAACTGTATTGCATCGGGCGTAACTACTATTGAATGTTAAAATCACCCAGTGTGCCCCCGACGCTATTGATTTTTATTGAAATCACTTTGGACACCTGTGCGTCCAGATGCCACATTACAATTTTAAAACTAGTAATGCAGTGGTTTAATGAAAGGAAAGATGTTAGAAAAGCAAATAAATCAAAACAATAATTAACAATTAATTAATGTAATGCAATATCAAAGTTGGAAACATTATTATTTTCTACAAAAAACAATAAACATTAGTGCGTCGATTACGCGTACTTCAATATAATTTAATATAAATGAACTTACTTGGCCACTGAAGAACTGCTTTTAGACAATCCAGATAATTTTTTGAATGAAATTTAAACTTTCACTGAAGTTAATTGGTCTTTAATCACAAAAATAAATAAAAAAACATTAGACTATGACGGGCAGAACTATCGTATGGTATCGTTGCCAACTTCACATCCAAATTGTTCACGAAATACAGATTAAACCAGTCAACGGTCGATGCGCAACTTCACAGTTAATAAATACAGAAAGGGACAGAACATACGCCTTATGCCTAAATTTACACGCAAGAGCAGGATGAAGCTTTTTTGTCGGCCGGTAGTTTTGGACGCTTAAGAATCCGCAGTGTATTGACGGTCGAAATGCCTTGGATGCCTTAGTATCCAGGGTGTATGGAGTGGGTAGGTAAGTATATATAATATATTCAAACTGAGTAGGTACCTACCTAGCTAATGAAAGATCAATTGCAAATCGACATGAACATAAAATGCTATTACAGATGAAATATACATAGGTACTTACTCATTTAAAGATCACTCACATTACAATGAAACAAAATTCACAAGTTTTTTCATTAATTGTTTCACAAATTAACTAAGCATTCGCAAACCTTTGCGGTTGCGGTGGCAAGGCAAAGTAAACGACTAAAAAAATCGGTTGTCGAAAACTATGCGTTCCCACCGCGGCGTCAAACAAATTGTTGTGAATTGCAATATTGATCTTTAGCACTTTCATAATACAGGTCAGTTTGTAAGTAATTAAAGTAAGAAGTGTGATAAGCGCCATCTATTGTAACTTGTTCATACTAAGATGCATCGCTGTCGCGCGTCGATAAGTTGCACTATGCTCCACAAAAGTAACAGATTGTTCTCGCACAATATTGAGCTTTCAATTTCAGACATAAGGCAAATAGTTCCTTATATAGAAGGTGCTTTTACTTTATGAAATCCGGCAAAAATACGATAGTCAATATTTTGGAAAACATGGATCTTATTTATAAGAAAAATAATTATAATCAATTATTTAACTGATATTAAACTTCCTCGTTACGTATATACACCTATTAATTTCAACAAAACTAAAAGTAATATGTAGTAGGTTCATAATACGAAATTTAATAATATTAAAATTATTATGAGTTCGCCTGTACCTCATGTCAATGTATGTAGAAGTTTGCTATCAAATTTAATGACTTTCTAGTGTAAAAGTCAAATAACAATTACACTCTTAGAGGGTACTATTTCCGGAACTATTTATTGAGATAGAAATGAGAGCCATTGCTGGTTCTGTTTTCGCGCAAAGAGGTTAGTACGCTAGGCGTAGAACCTACGCCTAGCGTACTCACCAAACTATGTCTATAACTTTTAAACTATAAAGGTACTATTTATTTCCTTTGGGCACTATTTGGTACTATTTGGGTACAGTTTTTTGACATACTAGTTAAGTTGTAGCTTGCTCAGATTTCCCAAACTGAGGTGAGTACGCTAGGCGTAACCTACGCCTAGCGTACTCACCAAACTATGTCTATAACTTTTGAACCATAAGGGTACTATTTATTTCCTTTGGGCACTATTTGGTACAATTTGGGCACAGTTTTTTGGCATTCTTGAAATAACAGAATTCCATGTTGAGTACGCCAGGCGTAGGTACACGATAGAAGGGTTACAGCCAGATTCCGTTATGGCGTAAAATTCTGCATTTAATAATGAGATGCCCGTATAAAAGCTTTCAGTTTTAGTTCTTAATCCTCTCACGTTTTGATACTAAATCTCAATTGTTTGATTTAATTTCTTGATTGATCTTCTACATTTGTTGTGATCTATTGTGTGATTTTCGAAACCAAATCCATTCGCAGAATTCAATATTCACGGGCCAACTTTCTGGTTTACATATATATATATATAATATATATACATATATATTTTTAAATTGTTATTTAGCTATTTCCCCTTTCGTTGGACAAGAAGGGGACTTTGTTATTGCTATTACTTATTATCTACTTATTTACTATTAGGTGGACTGAAGGTCCACCTCAAATTGGGGGAATTGCGGGGCACAAAGGGAGGAAGAATTTTAGGAGAAAGAGAAGAGGAAGAAAAGAGTCTAGAGGGGAAGGAAGGAATTAAGGGACAATAGTTTTAGGATATTTCTTAGGGAGATTACAATAATTTTCGGGGAATAGGAAATTCGATCTTTTATTTTTATATATATTGGGTATATAGATTTCTACTTCTTTCGTGTGATTAATTTTTAATGTATCTATATTTTATTTTTACTCTATTTATAAACACTGGTTTAGTTTTTATTGCTTAAAAACTTTAGTATTTTATATATTGTTGTGTTATCTATTGGGGAGTTTTGTTTTATTTTAGTTTCGTATTTTAGTTTATTTTGTTTATTTTTTAAGTTTATTTTCTTAAGGTTTTTTATTATGTTATTTTTTGTTTTGGTTATGTTAGTTATTTATAAGATTTGTTAAGGTTTTATAGTTTTGATTTAGTTTTAGTTTATTATTGTTATTTATTTTGGCTTTATCACCTTTGTGTTTTGTTAATATTATTTTGTTTAGTTTGTTTTGTTATGACTTATTTTATGTTTGTTTTTGGGTTATTGCTTTATTTGGGTTTAATTAAGTTAGTTTTTGTTTTAAGACTATTAAATTTATTTGGTTTTATTATTTAAGTTAATGTTTTGTTATTTAGTATGTGAGTATTTGGTAATTTTATTTGATTTATTGTTTTTTAATTTAATGAGTTGTTGTTGAGAGGTTATTATTATTTATTTAGATTGATTATTTAGAATATAAAGCCTAGTCACCGTAATTGGTCTGGCTCTGCAGACGCAGGACCATGGACCTAATGCGGGGACATTCATTCACGGGCTATTATGGCGTCGTGGCCGGTATCCACCCTTGTGCCCATGCGCACGTGCGCCGAGCAATAATAGCACTTGGGCCCCTGGTTCTAATTGGGGCATTGTGCTATTTGGTGGCTCGGAATGGCGCAATGGGTACAGGGCTTCCTGTCGGACTTACATTTTGCCTTCGTGTGCCCGTACTGAAGGCACTCCCGACACTGTTCAAAGCGGCTGAAGTCCTCAACGTGGACCCTACTGTGATCCACGTTGAGCCGCCCGAGAGCTAAGATGGTTTTACGCATCTCGGGGTTGACCTCAATAACCGCATTGTACAGCGTCGGGTTGCGGTTTGAGGTCAGGAAACAAATGCGGTTCACTTCCACGTCGTTTTGAGCTACGAGGACCTCTGCTAGATCCTCGCGGGCAACATCCTTTGATATGCCCTTTAGGATGACTAGCGGTGGTCTCCGCTTCGCCTGTTCGGCGGCGAAATTATGCTGTCAGCGTGACGTGCTACGGTCTCTTCAGATTGTCTCCTGTCCTCAAACTCTACCCTCAGCTTTGCTTTGGGCAGTGGTGTAATTTTTATTGGCGCGTATTTATGCCTCCGGAATGATATCTCCCCTTTCCAGAGGGACACCACCTCCGGAGGCTTCATCGTGCAGTCATAAGCCGAAACTATGACTGCGGGGTGGGTTTTGGGCGTAGGTGGCAAACGCCTTGCAGCGACGGCAGCGTAGGTGGTAAGGGGAGCTGGGGCTGGCTGGAGAGGCGGTTCGGTCAACGAACTGTGGGCCAAGGGGTGTTGGTCCTTGAGAGCGGCTGTTAGCATATTGCCTGAAAGGCGAACTAAATCCTGCAGCCGCTCATTCTGCCTTATCAGTTCGTCGACCTTGTCCGCGATGTCTTTGCGGACATCCATGGCCATCTCATTTTGGACGGTCATAAGGGCCTCCGTACTATTGTCCAGTTTATGCCCCAACTCCCTGAAGCTGTCCTCAGTGATCTGGGAGGGTTGGCTATCCCTTAGCAGCTCCGCTATCTTCATGGTGCACAGATCACCGATGCAGTTCTTAGCACCATGGATGTCGTTCTTCTGCTGCCTAGTCACTGACTTACTTTGAGTAAGAGCGAACGATATGCGGTCAATATTATAACTGATCGCCATGGAACAATCTCCAATCTGTGACATCCTCATACGAAACGACTCTGGACTCCTCGATGGGCGACATAGGTAGCGTACTCTCCATCGTGGTGCTTGCCATTTTGTATTTGGTGGAAAAGGAAAAATTTTATTAGGTTAGGTTAGGGTTAGGTTAGGTTAGACAAATTTTAAAAGTGAATTTTTGAGTTTTTTTTGAAAAAAGTCTATTTTTTATGTTTTTAGGTGGAATAATTGATTTTATGAAGTTTTGGAATGATTTTAAATTTTGAGATTTTGGCCAAAAATTCTTTTGCTACTTTTTTGTTTTTTTACGAAATTTAAAAATTTTTGTTAGTCTCTATAATTTAAAAAAGTGGTGAATTATTAATTTGGTAATTTTAGGTATTTTCTTTCTAGGAAATTTAAGAGTTTGGTTTACATATTAGGTCATATTGACTTTCCGAAACACCAATAATAAAAGAAGCGTAGTCCCTCTCTGTCTTGTGTTTTATTTTCTCTAGTTTTACTTGTATTTCTTCGTTATATAGGCTTTTAACAAAATTTTCTATGTTTGTTTCTGTAGTATCTTTATTGAGCCGCCATACATGTAAATATTTTTTCCGTTCGGTTCCCATAATCACCTTAGCGCTGGATATTCCTCCTGTTTTTACCTCACTGTTAGGATATCGACCTCTTCTCTTATTGTTAAAAACAATCTTCCAATCTTCTTCACCTTTGGAATTTAATTCCTCTTTAGTGCCGTTGTTCAAGTCATCGCTCTTTAGTTTAGATTCATTAATCCCAACAGTGGCCGATTTCGTGGCCCCACATTTCTTTTGTTTTGTTTCGTTGGTAGGCCACATTTTTTGTTCTGTTTTACCGCATCAACAAATGATACTTTTGCTATTATCTGCTGTACATTTGACGATGTTTCATTAATTGAATAGGTGGAGTCTTTTAAAATCATGTAATTATTACTCGTAAATTTATCTATTTTGGTTTCCACGATATCAATTTTATTCATTTTTTCTTGAACTACCGTCAAAATGATTTTAACTTCTTGCAGTTCCTTTTCTGTTTTTATGTATTTGCCTTGTAATAATGCATACTCCTTTCGTTGTTCTTCCAATTTAAAGTTCAGCTATCATCTCCCGTCGAAACTCCCTCAACTCTTCCAATAATTTGTTCTCAGTAGGCGAAACAATGACTTCCTTGTTATTGTAACAACTACCCCGCTCGGTGTTAATATGACTTGGTGTAAATGTCGTATTCATGATAACGTTGCCACGTACCGGTGTTCCCGAGTTGTCCTTTTTCGGAATAACGCGAATACACTCCGGGCAGATCAATGATATTATAAATATCATTGGGGCAGATCCATGTATCCTTATATGTTTGCGTAAGAGTATCAAAACTCTCAACCGTGAGAGCGAGGCACTTCAGATGGTACTGCTTCTTGCATGATTGTTGTGAACACTTCATGTATAATAGATCGCAAATAAGGGCATCGCAGCCAAAACATTTTGTCCCCATTTGTGTAAAATATGCTAATATAGCAAACTGAGGTACGTATATTTATAACTATCGCACGTAATACACGTCCTTCCGCTATGGCGCCGGACGGAACGATGATTATGCACCAACAATGTGTACGGAACCCTCGGTGGGCGAGTCCGACTCGCACTTGTCCGGTTTTATATCTTAACCTGCAATATACAATGACATATACCTATAACTAGAGCATGGACTATCCGATTATTTTTCAATACCGATATTTTTCCGATAATTAGATTTCAAAATATCGGAATACCGATATTTTGATATTTTTTCAATATTTATTTTAAAAAATTGTTATTTTTTATTTTTTTAAATAATAGGCCAAAATAAGAATAAAATTGGTATTTATTTTATTAACTGGACCATATAGACTGAGATCTGAATGACTTTATACATGCAAAATCAAAACGCTACACAATAATATCACTGGCAGCATAATATTAATCTTTTCAAAGTAATCAACAATAGTACACTTCCGAGCCTTGGTTGACAGACACACAAAACCACACAAATACGCTTTATATCTACGAAGCCGCGACGTCTTAACCATATAGGGTCCGGCAAAATCAGTACCCACTCCAGCAATGGGTTACTCTCCGTAACGCGATCTGCAGGCAAATCTCCCATTTAGGGTTGCATAGTAGTGAGTGGCTCTTAGCCTGTAACACGGTAGGCAACGAAAAATAATACAGCGTAAAGTCCGCCTGGCTGACAAAATCCAAAATTCACGCTGCAAAACAGCTAACAGTGCGTTGATGCCGGGCGCCGCCGTGAGAATTTTTGAGGTGGCGGTCTGTCACAATCAACTTAACTAAATTACCATCTTTAGGCAACAAAAGGGGATAACGAGCTCCATAAGATAGACCATCATTTCTCAGCCTTCTTCCTACTCGTAGGTGACCAAAATCGTCAAGAAACGAATTCAATCGGGAGATAGTTCCTTTAAGTTTAGAGCGACCGTCTCGAAAAAGCTTTATTTAATAGAAAAAAACATATTTTTCTTTATTAATTTCAAATTTCGTGCGAAAACGGTTGGTTACGTGACATTTTGCTCTGTGACGTCACACTTCAATAAATAAAGAAATTTTTCTTAAAACCTGACAGATATTTTTGACGTGACAACGTCTTAAATTAGGTTGCGGCTGGGAGTCACTTATGAAAAAGTGTAACGCTCGGTAACGTTACGATGAGTCACCGAACGAGAGAGAGGCCCGCCGAATGCCTTGCGTCTCTCTCCCACTCAACTATGATCGGTCTGCATATTTGTTTTAAATATAATTCTTTTTATAAATAAATGTTTTAAATTGTTACTATTATTTCATCCTTCTTCCTACTATACGAATGAATATTCACATTAAAATTATTTTACCACTCAAAGTCGTTGTCACGTAAAACTTTCGCCCGTATACCGACTTTACAGGCAACCAATTTTTTTTTTTTAGTCGTTTACTTTGCCTTGCCACCGCAACCGCAAAGGTTTGCGAATAGTTTATTTGTGAAACAATTAATGAAAAAACTTGTAAATTTTGTTTCATTGTGATGTGAGTGATCTTTAAATGAGTAAGTACCTATGTATATTTTATCTGTAATAGCATTTTATGTTCATGTCGAGTTGCAGTTGATCTTTCATTAGCTAGGTAGGTACCTACTCAGTTTGAATATATTATATATACTTACCTACAGAAATACGTTATTTTTTTATGAATTGTAGAATAACAAATTAAATCATATTCTTAGTTTTCTGGACTGTACAAAGTGTTAACTATGTCGCGTACTTACTGGTGAAAGAATACTACCACCCCCTCTTCCCTTGGGTGTCGTAATAGGCGACTAACGGACTAAAGACTGCACATACATCCAACAGCTTATAACGGCGATGGGCTCACCACCTGTCACGCTGAGCACATGTGCAGTCGCTATTTATGTAAGTATGTATCTATATTAATAAAAATCAATTGCCAAAATGTTTGTACACGCATCACTTCAGAACGGCTGCACCAAATTAGCTACTTCTTTTTTGTTGTATTTGTAATTGTCGGGACAAGGTTTGTATAAAAATAAACATTTTTTGATAATTGTGTGAAATGTGACGTCACATGAAGCTCGCTCAATCATGGCCGCCCGTGTTTCGGGTCTTGTAATCCACAGATCATTATCAGCCTATAAACGTCCCACTGCTGAGCACAGGCCTCCCACGTGGACAATAGCACGTGGGGATATAGGGCCATAACCCACCACGCTGGCCAATGCATGTTTGTGGGTTTTAACGACTGTCATCTTACGACAACAACCGGGACTAACGGCTTAACGTGCCTTCCGAAGCACGAAGGAGCTCGAGATGTATTTAATTGGTCACCCATCCAGCGACCTGGCATTGTGAAAGTTGCTTAGCGGGCAAGATCGCAAGCCGAACGCGCTAGCCGCTGCGCCACCGAGCTCCTCGGATCGACAGATAAAAAAATCAAAAATTTATTTTGTAAAAATAAAAGTTTAATAAATTATCCTAATAAAAAAAACTATTGGATAATTATCGTTAAATCATAAACTAGCATTTCCAACATATTTCATATTTTATTGTTACAACTGTCAGATTGGATGTAATGATAATATTTATAATAATTATATTTTGTATCGACATGGTAAACCGAGTGAAATTTTGAGTCATTAATATTGATTTTTCTATTACACTTATTGATTAATTGATTTATCATCATCATCACCTCGGACCAATTGTGATATTTGGTCCGAGATCATCACCCTATAAACGTCCCACTGCTGGCCGTCATAACCCACCACGCTGGCCCAATGCGGGTTGGTGGATTTTTAACGACTGCCATCTTTTGAAGAAGAAGAAGAAGCGGGACCAACGGCTTTACGTGCCTTCCGAAGCACGGAGGAGATGTTTTAAATTTGGTCACCCATCCATCGAACTGGCATTGCGAAAGTTGCAAAGCGGGCAAGATCGCAACCACTTAAGTAGGTAACTAGTTACCTACCTACTTTTCTACTTTTACAACCCCCACTACTAACTATTGCAGTTTGATTCCTAGTAGTTATGAGAGTTTGAGTTGGACATATTTAAATGCAGTTTTACTTTGTATGTTTCATTATTTTTGTTAAATATACAGAAACACACTTAACTTAATCAAATGCCAAGCCAGCAAAATCGACGGCAAGTAGGTATTACCTACTTCCTCAGAACAAATCCTATCTCTTAAAGTTTCAGTGAGGTACATTCTGTGTACTAAGTATCGGGAATTGTTCAATAAAACAATAAATATAAATTATTCATCTAAATTTAATTTATCGCCTTCAAAGTAAGCACCATTGCTTGCAATACAACATCTCCACCGCTTCACCCAGTCCTCCATACATTTTTCGTAAGCTACTTGCGGTATGGCCTTCAGCTCATTCAGCGAATTTTCTTTTATGGCTTCTATCGACTAAAAACGTTTTCCTCGAAGTGGTAATTTTAACTTGGGAAATAGAAAAAAGTCAGACGGAGCCATATCAGGTGAATACGGTGCTTGGTCGAGAACTTTTGTTGAATTTTTCGCTAAAAACTCTTTCACAATAATGGCTGTGTGTGATGGTGCATTATCATGGTGCAGCATCCATGAGTTGTGTTGCCACAAATCTGGACGTTTTCGGCGGATACTCTCACGCAAACGCTTCATGACGCCTAAATAATATTCTTTATTCACTGTTTCTCCCTCTGGAAGGAATTCGGAGTGAACCACACCACGGTATCACCTTGATTTTGGAGCGACTTTGCCGCGGTTTTTTGGGTTTCGGCTCGTTTTCGAGACGCCATTCTGAATACTGTTGGCTTGTTTGCATGTCGTACTCATAAACTCATGTCTCGTCGCCAGTTATTATACGTTTCATAAAGGTAGGATCCGAAGAAGCTCGGGAAACCATGTCTTCAGCAACATGTATTCGCTGCGCTTTTTGAAAAAAATTGAGCTCCTTTGGAACTAATCGAGCGGCGACGCGTTTCATGCCTAAAATGTCAATGAGAATGTTGTGGACGGACTTAAAAGATATGTTCACCTCACTAGCCAACTCTCTCAAACTCATACGTCGATTTTCGAGCACTAGCTTCTTGATTCTGTCGATGTTTTCTTTGGTCGTAGCGGTTGAAGGTCTACCAGAACGAGGCAAGTCTACTACTACGTCTCGGCCTTCTTTAAAAGCCTTGTACCATTCATATGCCCTTGTTTTTGATATACAAGATCCGCCGTAGGTTTTTTGCAACATCTTGAGCGATTCTCCACATGAAATATCATTCGAAACACAAAATTTAAGGCACACTCTTTGTTCAACTATATTTTCCATTGTAAAAATCGCCGAGGACTCAAAACTATGACCAACAAAAAGTGCAGTTTTAAACAAAGTAAATGACAGATCCCACTCAAATTTCGTGCGGTAAATCAGTACAGTGCTACCAACATGCAGTAAAAAAAAATTAAAACGAACTCTTTTACGTGGGTCTTTTTATAGACATGTTCCTGATACTTTTTACACAGAGTAGTATATATTGCTTATGTAGTACCATTTACGGTCGAAATAATTGATGGTTTATTGAACCTCAATGGTCGAAATGGATAATTCAATCTTTTTGTGGTTTTTAGTGAGCCGTGTAGCAGCTCACTAAAAGAACACTACTTTCTACCCCTCTCTTCCCTTGGGTGTCGTAAAAGGCGATTAACGGACTAAAGTCTGCACATGCATCCACCAGCATAGAGCGGCGATGGGCTCACCACCTGTCACGCTGAGCACATGTGCAGTTACTATTAGGTGAAACGTGGACTATGGCAGAGGACTGCTTTGCTGCCCTCATTGCCTAGTCTCTGACTAACCCTTCGGGGATAATTGTCGTGATTGTATGTATATATGTATATGTGGTTTTGCTTAAATTAGAATAAGAAATTTAATATAATTTATATGGAGCTTAAGTCAAATTTTTAACCCAACAGATATAATATTTATTATTAATTTCGGTCGGTCAGATTGCTCACTGTGTTTACACAGAAACTTTTACCAGTAAGTGTAACTATTGACGTATACTCGAGAATAATCACTGTTCACGTTAGTAGCACAGCTGAGTGGTCCGAATGATCAGCCATAAGCCGCATGCTGTGTGACACGGCTCCTACATTACCGCTGACGAAGGCTCTTGTTGCATTTACGGCCTCCTTGCCGAGACGCCACAGATAAAGCTATAGTTTACTATACGTCAGTCTTAATACAAACCACTTTTCTGATTTTCTTTCTTATTTGGAACTATTTATGTCTAAGACTTATGTACTCGTATATATTCACGTCACGTCTTTTTTGTTTGGAAAAGTAAGGGTGTTTATGTCAAAAAGGTTTTACAGTTGCTCAAATATCCATGTTAGACATTGTAAAGTCCAAGGAACTGTTGATAAAGTCAGCTTAGTAAAATTTAGGTTTATACTCGTAAAGCAAGCCTGGCTGGCTGTCATTGGCAAAATAAACAACAAAAAAATGTGTCAAAGTTATTTATTTAAAATAATTTGACTCGCTCTCGATTTTTATGAAATTTAAGTAAATAATCACTTAATTCGATAAGACCAGTAGAAACGTACTGCCTCAGACACCCTCAGATGAAACTTGACCCCGCGCGGGCCGCGAATATTATGCAAATTTTAGCAACACGGGACACGGGGAGTTGTATTCCCATTTGAATTTTTAAGTGCTTTTTTCTCGTGCTCTGTTTTGGCGTTGTTTTAAACTTGTTTAAGGTAAGATTCGTACGACACTGGAAAAACCTTTCCACTCTTAAGAGGCCTAGAGGAAACATTTCGACTGTGATTTTTGCGTAAAATAGCCAATTTTGGCGTTCTTGATCTCAGAAACAAAAATACAATAACAATTTTGACTTATTGAATAGTCTAGAATAGCTTTTGGAATAGTGCGTAGCGCCCTCGCTTTTTGTACATTTTGTTTAACTTTTTGATTAAACCCAAAATTGCAGAGAAAGATTATCATAAAATGCGCGAAGGCACTTTTTGGAGCTCATCGATTGTACTACTGTTCTAAACAAATGAAATAAAAAAATAGAATGTTATCTCTTATATAGTGGTATAGTGGGTAGCGACCTCGGAATTTTTAGATATCATTGATTTTATAAAGAAATTAAATCTTATTCTAAACCATATAACTTTGAAAATAGCTTTAAGTTAAATGTGAATTTCTCCTATCTACGATAATATTATTGCGCAAAATTTATACCAGAATAATTGTTACTTCATGAGGAATAAAGATTTAAAAAATTATTTATTATCCTAATTTGATAAAAACGATAAATACTACTGCAAAATTACTACAAAATGCTATGCGCCGGCCGTCCGAACTCAGCTTGTTTTTGCAGAGTGGAAATTTGTAATATTATGCATGAATTTATTATCCTATTTCGATAAAAACGATAACTACAACTGCAAAATTAGTACAAAATGCGAAAATGGGCATTTTAAGAAAAATCACATTCGAAATGTAATAGGCCTCTTAACACTAAACGTGGACTTAAGATGAAACTGCGACTGAACTGGCTGGAGCTCTTAAAACTATTTACTAATTAGAGGTAGATACCTTTTTTTCTATCTAAGTATTTAGTCAGAGAAAATTGGAATAATGTAAATTCTTTACCGAGTTGGTGTATCGAGTGTCCTTAAAAGTTACAGCAAACAAAATTATTTTAGCAGAAATTGACTTAAGTGCTTATGGCTGCCGAGTCTAGATATATTAATAATTAATAAAATTATAATAAAATATACTTTAATTGCACACAAGAACATACACAGATTTTTTTTTACAGAGACAAAGTACAAAATAGGCGGCCTTATTGCTAACAAGCAATCTCTTCCAGGCAGCCTTGGGTGATAAAAATATAAAAAGAAATAATAATAAAATGGGTGTAAGAATAAAGAAATAAGAAAATAGGAATATAAGATGTGTTGTTTAAAAACTAGATAGACAAGATAAGACATAATAGTTAAATAAATGAGATAAAATAGATCATGCAACATTATATAATAGGAAATAAATAAAGCTATGAGGATATACTTAAGAAATGACTCTGGTCAGGTCTAGAATAATAAAATGGGTGCAAGAATAAGGAAATAAGAAAATAGGAATATAAGATGTGTTGTTTAAAAACTAGATAAACAAGATAAGACATAATAATTAAATAAATGAGATAAAATGGATCATGCAATATTATATAATAGGAAATAAAGCTATGAGGATATTACAGTGAGTACCGGCACGGCACAAGGCTCTGTCTTAGGGCCCTTGCATTATCTAGCTTACGTTAATGACATGGAGAACGTAATTAAAAACTGCTCTATTTATCAATATGCAGATGACACTTGTATTATCGCTGCTAATAAAGATATTTCGAAGGCTGAATTGTGCATTCAAAAAGATTTCACAAACTTGTGCAAATGGTCACATGATGTCGGACTTGTAATAAATTTCACAAAAACCAAAATCATGCACGTTCGATCAAACCATTTGCCTAATGTTGACATGCCTCTGCGCGTAGTAGCTCATACTCATGAATGTCTACATAGAACCAATCAAACAATAAGTAAATGTGACTGTAATATGCTGGAGCAAGTTACTCATTTCAAATACCTCGGTCTAATCATTGACAATAGATTCAACTGGAGCCATCAAATAGACAGTATTTGCGGAAAATTAAGGGCCAAGTTGGCCAAATTCGCAATAATAAAATATAAAATGCCTTTCCCGGTACTGTTAAATTTGTATAAGACGCTGGTTGAGTCTATAATATCCTATGGTATTACCAGTTATGGAACAACATTTAAAACTTACCTAGACAAAATATATTACTTACAATTAAGAATCCTAAAAATTATAGTACCGAATAAAATCAAACAAAAGCTATGCAACAGTGACAATAATATAGAAGTATTTAAATTTTGTGAAATACTGCCAGTAAAAATTAGATTTAAAATGCAAATATTAATCGAACAATACCTAAATAAATACTTACAAGTAAATGTCAGCCATAAAACTATAACCAGAAAAGTCACACAATCTAAGCTTAAGATACCACAAATAAAAAATTACTACGGCAAACGCTCATATAAATATTTAGTACCAACACTCTTAAATGAAATACCACCAAAAATATTAACAGAAATGACAGATGGAAACTATAAAAAAAACTTGAGAGGTGTCAAGGGACACCCGGATGGAACGAAGTTCAATTTCGATTAATTAGTGACGGAATTGTAATAAAATTTTATTTAAGTTATAATAATATTTTTTTTATTATTAACAAATATAATCTTATTTAAACTTAATCAGTAGGCTCAATTTTCGTAATAATTGGCTTGTGGTAACTGAAGTAGGAAACATATGTTTGGGATTCTATTTTTCAAACCAATTTTTTTTTTTTTTTTGTTAACCACTCACAGATAATCAGATGATAGCTTAGCTTGCAGGTATTATTATTATCTGTATATAATCTCTACTTACCTAACTCCATCAGCAATATCCGGAACTTGTGCAGAAATACTGTCAGGATTCATTATTATTATTATTTTTTATTTACAAAAAACCTGTATACACTCAACAAAAATAATCGTCGCGACACCACACTGTTCAATGCGAAATAGAAATGAAAATATCTGGCTTGCTTTCTATAAGAGAGAGAGAGACAGACAGAGAAACATGCGACGCCGCACAGCTTACAATAGCTTACTATAGCAAAAAGTGTCGTGACAACTTTTCGTAAGAATTTTTTCCGTCTAGCCCCCTTTCACAACGCGCGATAAGGAACTTCGTTCCAATTAACTTAAAATCTACTTTAAAACTATGCTACAGAAGTTATAAATAAAGGAAAAATGACTTATTACAAATAAATGTCAGCATCACGCATCACCTGTATGTTGTAGTTGTTTACGAGCGCACCACGCATCAACTGTGGAAAAAAATATCTCCAAATACCAATGTGAAGGTAGCTAGCCGCGGAGAATGTAGCCGTTTCGTGGCCGACACCATTTGAACATGCTTACTACACGCGCGTACTTAACATTACGTTTATTTACAATTATTATATTTAGGCTAAGTTGCAAAATTTGTCTTCTTTGTCTTTATTGCCTTTTAAATTATACTATTTACAACTTTTACAACTTTTATTTACAACTACAACTTACTAATACAACTTTTCTTTGTTAGTGTTGTTATGCGACACTCAAGTGTGATTTGTATCCGGACAAACTGTCAAGGTTTTTGTGATTTTCTTTGTGACAAAATTAATATTTACCTGTATTTTCTTCTTTGTTAATAAATAAAAAAAAAAATATACTTAAGAAATGATTCTGGACCTGACCCTTGAACGAATTAAACGTGCGAGCACTCTTGATGCTCTCTGGTAGTGCATTCCAAAGCCGGACAGCATGCACAGAAAAGGAGTAACAATAACACAGTAGATGCCGGTTGTTTACAAAAAATTGTTAGTCCAATAAACAAAAAAAAACGATCTCTCTCGACTCACACGCAATAAATACGCCTGTTGAGTAAGCCGACTAATATCCTCAGATACGACCGCTTATTTTTATGGTGTAACAATAAAGATGATTGTGGTCAAATTTAATACCACATTCCCACGTGGGAGTTTATTAACACGGCCGGTGTATGATAGTAATTGTTATGCTAATCCTTGTGATTGTGAAGTTGAAACGTATCGTTTGTATTTTCCGCCGACGCGACGATCGAAGTATTGTTTTTTTGTAGTATTGGATTTTGTTGACTGTTCGTATCGTAGTAAACATTATCGTTTTGTTTTGTTAAGATCGTGATTCTTCGTATGAATTAGAGTTTGAGTTTTTGAAATTATTAACAATGCAATAAGTATTACTTAATTTCAGGATCGATAACATGATTTGTTGGAAGGATAAGGATTGCTTACCCTGTTTTGAAATATTAACTACCTACTGCAAAAATTCTTTAAGAAATTTTCTTTTTGTGAATTAATTGTTTTTAAGCATTAATTCTATTATTTACCAGAACAGGGGATTATCATCATCATCATCATCATCATCATCAGCCAGAAGACGTCCACTGCTGGACAAAGGCCTCCCCCAAGGATCTCCACCACGACCGGTCCTGTGCTGCTTGCATCCAGCGGCTACCCGCGACCTTCACCAGATCGTCGGACCACCTTGTTGGAGGCCTGCCCACACTGCGTCTTCTGGTGCGCGGTCGCCACTCGAGAACCGTTCTGCCCCAACGGCCATCGGTTCTACGGGCGATGTGCCCTGCCCATTGCCACTTGAGCTTGGCGACTCTTTCGGCTATGTCGGTTACTTTAGTTCGTCTACGAATCTCCTCATTTCTGATTCGATAACGTAGAGAAACCCCGAGCATAGCCCTCTCCATTGCTCTTTGCGTGACTTTGAGCCTGCTAATAAGGCCCATAGTGAGCGACCACAATTCGGTACCGTATGTCATCACTGGCAACACACACTGGTCAAAGACTTTCGTCTTGAGACACTGCGGTATTTTTTACGAGAAGATATTTCGTAGCTTACCGAGCGCTGCCCAGCCGAGTTGGATTCGACGATTGACCTCTTTCTTAAAGTTGGACCTACCTAGCTGGACTGTTTGTCCCAGGTATACATATTCGTCAACAACTTCAAGAGCAGAGTCTTCAACCTTCAGAGGAGTGGGTACGACACGTGAGTTAGACATGATTTTCGTCTTCTCCATGTTCATTTTAAGGCCCACTTGTTGAGAGACTCTGTTGAGATCACCGAGCATTGTGCCGAGTTCCTCCAGGGTCTTAGCCATGACTACTATATCGTCGGCAAATCGAAGGTTACTGATGTACACGCCGTTAATATTGATGCCGACTCCTCTCCAGTCCATAAGCTTAAACACGTCCTCCAGTGCAGCAGTGAAGAGTTTCGGAGAAATGACATCTCCTTGTCTCACTCCACGCTGCAGCTGGACTGGCTTCGAGCTCTGGTCCTGAAGACGAACTGTCATAGTGGCGTTTTCGTACAAACACTTCAACACTTCGATGTACCGGTAGTCAATTTGGCACCGCTGGAGAGACTGTAGCACGGCCCATGTTTCGATCGAATCAAAGGCTTTCTCATAGTCCACAAACGCTAAGCAAAGAGGCCGGTTATACTCTTCAATCTTCTGTATAACCTGCCGCAGCGTATGTATATGGTCTATGGTGCTAAAGCCTTTTCGGAATCCGGCTTGTTCGATAGGCTGGAAGTCATCAAACCTGCGTGCGAGACGATTAGTTATAACTCTCGAGAACAGCTTATAAACGTGACTTAGAAGTGATATGGGTCTGTAGTTCCTCAGTAGGGCCTTGTTGCCCTTCTTAAAGAACAACACAACCACACTTTCATGCCACGCTTCTGGCGTTCTACCTCTGTTGGGGCTTATACCCAACACTAAAGAGGGCGCTGGTATCAGCGCTTGCGACGGTAGCGCCGCCAATTGCAAGTTCATATCCGCGGCGGGCAACACCGGGAAAAAAGAACATTTTTTTTTTTAGCCTACGACCATTGGAAAAAAGCTACTCGCCATTTTTATGTTTGCACTTATTATTTCTAATTTTAAAAGCATGTGAAAGTTCCTGGTAAATCACAATAAACCAGCTATTGAAACCTATGGTTTTTACTGTCCCTTATATACACATATCCATGGTCCTTCGGCCTCTTGTAGAGGGCTGGGAATTTTCGCGAGCAACCAGGAAGACATCTTATAGGCATTGAGCACTGTGCACGTGCGTGCCACATCCCAAGAAGGGTTCCCGAGCGACCAGCACAAGCAGGATTCGTCTTACGGCCTTCGATCCCCTTCAGTCGTACGCAGAAGTAGAAACGTGAATAGCACCACGTGCGTGCCGCAACCCAAGGAGGGTTACCCGAGCGACCAGCACAAGCAGGAATCGTCTTTCGGTCTTCATTTGCCTTTGGACGGCGAACTTTCCAGTGTCAAGTACAAAGAATTAAAAATGATTCAAAAATAAAAGTACCACACGTGTCGCATCCCAAGAAGGGTTTCCCGGGCGACCAGCACAAGCAGGACTCGTCTGTCGACCTTCGATTCCCGTCGGACGCTGAAGATTTCAAGCGTGGATTGCAAAAACTTGTGGGCATTAGTTGAAGTTGAGACATGTGAACACGTGAGTCCGTTCCATATTCCTTCCTTGCCTTTAAAATCCCTTTTTATTTAAAATAGTAATATTTGAGTCAGGTATAACGGATATCTTTTCATAATAATATCTATTTTCTCATAAAAGTAGTTCGCATATACGATTAAGGGTTACGTACCTACTTAGCGTCGTTAACTTATTCGAACGCAGTCTATGTGACAAATTTCATTTCGTTGTTGCAAAACATATACACTTAATTATAACTTAATAACATATTTACTGAATTTGCGATTAAAGATAAATTTATTTAACATAAGTCAACGAACACATTTACATAGATTACCTACACAGATAGTTAACTGTATAACGATATATAGTAAGAGTTTATCTTGATAAAACTGTTGAAAATCATTCAATTTCATTGTAGTTAAACAATAAAGTGGCCGAATTCGCTAGATGTGATGACAAACCGGTTTGGCGACCGTCTTCTATTGTTCGCTCGTCACGGTTCGTTAGTTGCATTCATGCGCTTGCAGTGGGCATAGATTAATTAACCTTTATTTGCTAAGGCGCAGATTTGCGCTGTTGTTTTGTTAACAAAATTGTGTGTACACTTGCTATAAGATTATAATGGAGGATCAAAGTCTTACAAATCTAAACAAAAAACGTAGTATCATGAAAGGGAAGGTGACAAAGTTTGGAAACTATCTAAAAACGGTAAAATCATTTAAATTACTAAGTGAAGTGCAATTAGCCGAGTTGGAGTGCCGTTTTAGCAAAATAGATTCGCTTTATAGTGATTTTGACGCTTTACAGACGGAAATTGAGATGTTGAGTGAGACGCCCGAGCCTCAGTTCGACGAAAGGGAGCTGTTTGAGACTCAGTACTTTGAGCTGGTGGCCCTGGCGCGTACACTGCTCAATTCCTCGCGCAGTCAGGAGCGACAGGAGGGATCCGTGGCGGGCTTCAGTGGTTCCGATGGCGAGAAGGGCGTTCAGGATTTTGTGAGGTTACCTAAAATTGATCTTCCTCATTTTACCGGCGACTTTCAGCACTGGCTTGAGTTTCGTGATACATATTTGTCTCTTATACATAATAATAATAATATCACAAGCATAAACAAATTTCATTACCTGCGCGCAGCATTAAAAGGCGGTGCGGCATTAATTATTCAAAGTTTAGATTTTTGTTCAGATAATTACAATATAGCATGGCAGTTATTGTCCGATAGGTATGACAATCAACGGATGCTTGTAAACAATCACATCCAAGCATTATTTTCGATTGAGCAGATTCAAAAGGAATCAGCACAGTCATTACGTAACGTAATTGATGTAATGAATAAAAACTTACGCTGTTTAGCTTCCTTAGGACAACCAACTGATCACTGGGATACATTAATAATTTTTATTATTTCGAAGAAACTTGATTATTCCACAAATCGCCAGTGGGAAGAATGTAAAAGTTCATTAGAAGGTTGCCCTAATTTGCAGCAATTCATAAAGTTTTTAAGCAACAGGGCTGATTTGTTACAAACTTTAAAAAATCAAAAACCTACTTTAGCAGATACACATAAATCTAGATCATTTTCAATCACAACAAATAACACAACAAATAATTTTAAAAATATTGTTTGTCCATTGTGTAAACAAAATCACTACTTATATGGATGTCAGACATTCCGTGACCTTGATGTGGAATCACGACTTAAAAAGGTCAGTAAATTTTCAGTTTGCAGAAATTGTTTACGTCCTGGACATACAGACAATAGATGTAAGCTTTCTCATTGTAAATATTGTTCATGTAAACACAACACTCTTTTACATAAAGAAATACATACAGACACAGAAAGTCCTGTCGCTTTGTCGACAAACATTATACAGTCATTGAATAGACCTCTTGTACTGCTATCCACAGCATTGGTGAAAGTGTCAGACCACCGTGGAGGACTTCACACTGCCCGTCTTCTTTTGGACAATGGAAGTACTTCACACTTCGTCACACGCGGCCTCTGTGAGAAGCTGGGTCTGGTAAGGCGCAGCACGAGCTCCACTGTCAAAGGTATTAATAATCAACTATCCTACAGTGCAGAGTCTTGCAACCTAACTATCGAGTCATACATTGGTGGTTATAGAACAAATATAAATTGTTACGTCTTACCTGAAATAACAAAATCATTACCTTCTACACATTTTGATATACAGAGTATACCTCTTCCGCCAGGAATCCAGTTAGCAGACCCATCATTCAATAAGCCAGCATCAGTTGACTTATTAGTGGGTGCTGAGATATTTTGGGAAGTATTAGGTACAAAATTCATCCATCTTGGGCAACAGTTGCCAAAGTTACACGAAACTAAACTAGGGTGGCTCATAACGGGTTCGATTCCTGGGTCAGCTTTTTTTTCTCATAAAACCAGTCCTACTTGCTGTTTTAGTCAAAATATAGACGAGCAACTTACTCGGTTTTGGGAACTCGATTCAATATCACCTAAGCACTGTTTATCGACTGAAGAACGCGCTTGTGAACAACATTTTTCTCAAAATACGACTCGTGATGAGGATGGTCGTTTCGTAGTTTCTATACCGCTTAAAGAGTCTCCTGATACATTGGGCGAATCATACGCTCAAGCAAAATGTCGTCTGCTTTCTTTAGAGCGTAGGTTTAATCGAGACACAGAGTTCAAACAAAAGTATCTAGAATTCATGCATGAATATAATTTACTTGGTCACATGACAAAAAATACAAATAAGACCAGTAACACCGGCTACTACATGCCTCATCACGGAGTGATTAGCCAGTCAAGTTCAACCACCAAATTACGAGTAGTCTTTGACGCTTCTGCAGTGTCATCATCTGGAAAGTCTTTTAACGACATACAGATGGTGGGACCAGTAGTGCAAGACGATTTACTTTCAATTTTATTGAGATTCCGACAGCACCGATATGTGGTAACAAGCGACGTCGAAAAAATGTATCGTTCCGTACTAGTCCAACAACAACAACGTTCCTTACAACAAATTTTATTTCGGTTTGATCAAAAAGACCCTATTAGTGTGTACACATTAAATACGGTGACATATGGGACTGCCTCAGCACCGTATCTTGCGACTAAGTGTCTTACTTCATTAAGCGATCAAATCACCAAGCCTGAAGTCAAAATTGCTATTCAAAAGGACTTTTACGTTGATGACTACTTAGGGGGGGGAGATTCAATTGACTCTGTAATTGATCTTTGTAGAAATATAAAGAAAATTTTAAAATCTGCGCATTTTAATTTACGAAAATGGCAATCAAACGACAAACACATATTACAATCTGTTACAAAAGAGTCAATTGAAAATCATGAAAGAAGACTAAATCTTAATGATACGTCGCCTTGTAAAACATTAGGTTTGTTCTGGAACTCTGATTCAGATCATTTGTTTTATTCTATTGATTTACAATTTAAATATACAAACATCACAAAACGAGTAATTTTATCATTAATAAGTCAAGTGTTTGACCCCATGGGTCTTATAAGTCCATGCATATTGGAGATTAAAATAATGATACAAAGACTTTGGATCCAGAAATTATCTTGGGATGATCAAGTGCCCAATGAGATAAAATTAGATTTTTTGCAGTTTTTAAAAGCTTTACCGGCTCTAAACTCACTTCGCATCCAGCGGTGGGTCTCGTCTTATTCAGATTCAGTTTTAGAACTTCATACTTTCACTGACGCTTCAGAGCGTGCATATGGTGCATGCGTCTATGTCAAAAGTATATCAAAAGAAGGAAAGGTAAGCGTTCATTTATTGGTGTCTAAAACAAAGGTTGCGCCGATAAAACCTACCACGATTCCGCGACTCGAACTCTGTGGCGCATTGTTGGGTGCAAGACTCTGCACTAAAGTACTGCAGTCACTCAGGGCCAATTTCAAACACTGTGTGTTTTGGACTGACTCAACAATTGTTTTGGGTTGGCTCACCACCTCTGTTAACAATTTACGACATTTTGTTCGAAACCGAGTGAATGAGATTCAGGATATTACTGCCGGTGGCAAGTGGAGCTACGTGCCAACGAATGAGAATCCCGCTGACCTAGCTTCTCGGGGGGTCAGGGCTGATCGTATCAGCGCGTCCGCCTTATGGTGGTCTGGTCCTCAATTTTTGCATGAAAAAAAGTGTATTTTCCCTAAAATACCTAATTCTAAAACAGATAAACTACCAGAAATATTATTACATACAACAACACAAAAAACAAGTTTACAAAACAATTATGCAAATAATAAAATCTTACAAATTATACATAATACATCCAATTTTACTCGATTAATAAGGAAAATTGCCTTTTTAAAAAGATTTATTTATAATTATTTACACCCTAATACTAAAACTTATAATTATTTATCAACGACAGAGCTAAAAGATGCAAGATATACAATTATTAGATTATGTCAGCAGGACATGTTTCCTGACGAGTATCACACCTTGCACTCAAAAGGAAACCTTAATTCTAATAACAGGTTGCTATCTTTATCTCCATTTGTTGATTGTGATAACCTTATTCGTGTGGGAGGACGTCTCGATCATTCATATTATCCGTATGACATGAAACACCCAATCTTACTATGTAGCAAACATCACATCACAAAATTAATATTTCAGATGTATCACATCAACTTGTTACACGCTGGACCACAACTAATGTTGGCTAATATAAGACATTGTTATTGGCCTCTAGGAGGCACAAATTTGGCAAAGTTTACTGTTAAAAAATGTGTTAAATGTGCTAGGCATAATTCACAAACTACTCAGCCAACAATGGGCCAGCTTCCTGCACCTAGAGTTCATTTAGAATTTCCTTTTCAAAATACAGGATTAGACTACGCAGGACCAGTGCTGCTTGTCGATAGAAAGGGGAGAGGTGCTAAACTCATAAAATCCTATATATGTGTGTTTGTGTGCTTTGCAGTAAAGGCCATACATTTGGAGCTGGTTACCGATCTCACCAAAGAGACATTTATAGCTGCTCTGCAGCGCTTTGTAGCGCGACGCGGTCTTCCGGAATCTATTTTTGCTGATAACGGTACAACCTTTGTAGGGGCGCACAACCAACTCAAACTTATGCTTAAACATTCTTTAAATGATATTACACAAAAAGGGATCAAATTTAAATTTATTCCTCCGTATACACCCCACTTTGGGGGTCTTTGGGAATCCGCCGTAAAATCCGTAAAGTACCTTTTGCGACGTACCCTTTCTCTTACACATTTAACATATGAAGAGATGTCCACATGCCTGGTACACATTGAATCTATTTTAAATTCGCGACCTCTTACTCCGTTATCCACTGATCCTAGCGACCTTACGTGCCTTACTCCATCACACTTCCTAATCGGACGAACATCATTCACCATACCATGTCCACAGGTAGCAGATGTAAATATAAACCGCCTGCAGCGATTCAACCGTATTCAAGCCTTAAAAGAACATTTTTGGCAGAGATTTATAAACGAGTACATATCTCGACTCCAACAAAAGGTGAAATGGCAGTCATCCAAGGGCGAAGAGCTGAAAGTTGGAACATTAGTATTGATAAAGGATAAGACTGTACCTCCTCTTCTATGGTTATTGGGTCGCATCACAAAGGTGCACAGTGGAATTGATTCAAGCAAACGTGTGGCAGAGATCTTCACAAAGAAGGGGACCATACTTCGGGCATATAACAACATATGTCCCTTACCCAGTCATTGAAAGCGTTTACGTTTCAACGGCCGGGAGCATGTTGGGGCTTATACCCAACACTAAAGAGGGCGCTGGTATCAGCGCTTGCGACGGTAGCGCCGCCAATTGCAAGTTCATATCCGCGGCGGGCAACACCGGGAAAAAAGAACATTTTTTTTTTTAGCCTACGACCATTGGAAAAAAGCTACTCGCCATTTTTATGTTTGCACTTATTATTTCTAATTTTAAAAGCATGTGAAAGTTCCTGGTAAATCACAATAAACCAGCTATTGAAACCTATGGTTTTTACTGTCCCTTATATACACATATCCAACCTCCGAGTACGACGGAATTAAGTAGTCTCTGAAGAGCTGCGAGTACCGGTCTTCCGCCTGCTTTCAGAAGCTCAGCCGTAATTCCGTCAGCACCCGATGCCTTGCTGTTCTTAAGCAGCTTGAGAGCCATGCCAATCTCGTACAGGCTGATGTCCGGGATATCTTCGGTGTAGTGTCGGGTTAGCTTAGCTCTAGGGTCTGTAGCTAAGGTTTGTACAGGTGGCCGCGTGGATGTGTATAGCTGTCTATAGAACTTCTCGACCTCTCCCATAACTTCGGACCTGGACGTGACAGTTCTGCCGTCATCGGTTTTCAGCGTCGTCAGTTGGCTCTGCCCAATACCCAAATCTCTTGCAAATACTTTTGAACCTTTGTTTCGCTCGATAGCCTCTTTAATACGGTCGGTATTAAATCGGCGAGTGTCGCGAGTCAAAGACTTCGAGATCTGCCTATTGAGCCTCCGAAGCTGAGACGAATCGTCCGAAGAACGCAGAACCATCACGCGCCGCTCTTCCATCTGTTTGAGAGTATGGTCCGAGAGCTTTTTAGGTCCTCTTATATATAGGTGGGTTTTGAAGAACTTAGACCCAACCGCATGGACAGTTTTTACAAACCTGTTGTTGTAATCGTCCACGTCTATCGGAAGCTTTCGGGGTTTTGGATTTGGATGGGTGCAGGGCGGAGCGTAGACTTCATTAATCGACGTCTTTCAAGCTTGATATTAATGTTCATTGAATATTTGCTTTCTCGTCGACATGATAAAGTCAATCTAATTTTTGTTGCACCATCGGGACTTAGCCAGGTCCACTTGCGGTGTTCAGATTTCCTAAAAAAGGAGTTCATCATAAAGAGTCCCTCCTTTTCTAGAAACTCCGCCAGCAGTTAGCCCCGTTGGTTCCGAATTCCAACTCCAAATTGTCTCACTTTCAGCTCATCGCCGCTTCGTTTGCCCAGTTTTGCGTTAAAGTCTCCCATGACAACGGTGTAATGAGTTTTGGAGACTTGTATGGCTCTAGAGATGTCCTTATACGTAGCCTCCACCTCATCGTCGGGGTGTGCCGTAGTCGGAGCGTATACCTGTATAACCTTCAACGAATACCGTTTGGTTATTCTGAGTATAAGGTACGCTACCCTCGACGATACACTTCCGGTCTTAACAACGTTGTTCACGAGAGAGCTGTGGACGATAAACCCGACACCACTCTGGGACAGTTGTTCGCCCTCCCGGAAATAGAGCAAGTTACCAGACTTCAAGATTATCGAGTCCTCCCCCTCTCTTCGGACCTCAGATAACCCCACAATGCCCCACCGTATCTTGCTCAACTCTTCCTCCAGTTCGCAAACCTTCTCGTCGGTTCGCAGTGTACGCGTGTTGTAGGTTGCCAGGGCCAAAGTTCGTTGCTGGCGGTAGCCAGGTCTCTGCCAGAGATTCTTAGCACCCCCTGCCCCTTCGCTGCCTTGGCCGCTACCGTAGCTAGGGCGAGCGGGGCCGCCGGGGACTAGGGGCCGCAGTTTAGTGCTGTCGTTCATGTTGGGGGGAATGTTGCCATAATCGCCACGCTCGGCAGGCGGGTTGGCGATCGCAGTATGACGGTGTTAATCTCAGAGGATGCTGCTGCCCATCCTCTGGGTTGATCCCTCAGTCGCCTTCTACGACTCCCACGGGAAGATAGGGGGTGGTAGTATTCTTTCACCGCTACCGACATGGATAACAGGGGATTAAATGGAGACCAAACACGGTGCCGGTATGATGTAAAGCTAAAACAAAAAGAAGAAAGAAATACCTATTAAATATGTTTATTTAAATAAAATGAAAGCAACTGAACTAGGAGAAGCTCGATGGCGCAGCGGCTAGCGCGTTCGGCTTGCGATCTTGCCCGCCAAGCAACTTTCGCAATGCCGGGTCGCTGGATGGGTGACCAAATTAAAAACATCTCGAGTTCCTCCGTGCTTCGGAAGGCACGTTAAGCCGTTGGTCCCGGTTGTTGTCGTAAGATGACAGTCGTTAAAACCCACCAACCCGCATTGGGCCAGCGTGGTGGGTTAGGGCCCAATATCCCCACGTGCTATTGTCCACGTGGGAGGCCTGTGCCCAGCAGTGGGACGTTTATAGGCTGATGATGATGATGATGATGATGAACTGAACTAAATAAAGTATGTCAGGGTTGTAGGAAGTGGAAAACTGTGACTCTGCCTACCCCTCCCTAACGGGCATGACGTATGTATGTTTTTTCCTAAAATCACACAAATAACTACAATGGTTTGTAAAACTTTAAGTACTTACATTTTTAACAAAACGAAGTTTCATTAGTACTCATGTTAAAAAATATGAATTGTGGAATTTGTGAATGCAAAATACATAAGTATCTCAATGGTTACGTATAAATAACTGTGGCGCGTACGCTAAAAAAAAATAGTAGGTACCACCCGTTCTTTTCCCTTGGGTGTCGTAAAAGGCGACTAACGGACTAAAGACTCTCCACCTGTCACGGTGAGCACATGTGCAGTCGCTATTTGGTGAAAAGTGGACGATGGTAAAGGGCTGCTTTTGCTGTCCTCATTGCCTAGTCTCTGACTAACCCTTCGGGGATAATAGTCGTGATTAGGTATTTTATGTATTAATACATTTCTAATATTCCATCACGCACAAATAAAGAAGAATGTAATTATTTTTTTTAAAATTTTACTGACGTATATTTAAGCGTTAATAAAACGCTAAAAATATAAAACATTAAAGAAGAATGGTCACGATCCATACAAAAGTTACCCAGGCCCGGCGCAAACGAAACTCATCTCATTTTTTTTTGTTATTTGGTGTACATTAATTAACAGTTTTTGTTTATTTCGATTTCAGAGGCTAAGTTAGTTAAATCGCCTTCAAAAGGTGAAATATTTTTTTTCGAAAATGTTACAAATCTTTTTTATATTCTCTTCCAGCGTTGAAAATATAAAATTATAATAATCATAATAATGACCAATCAATATTAGAACTAAAAAAAATAAAATATTAATTTTATTTGCAATAAAACGTCATATTGGTGCACATAAAACTGTTTATTAATTTAAACATTTTTAAAACATATTAAAATCTCCGACCTTTGGATTGCCGGTCCACTGCTCTAACCGCTGAGCTACCTAGACCCCAGAAGACTCGTTGAATTTTTCCTAGTAGTTTAATTACGCTGCAAGCCAGCGGTATTACGTCACTGTGAAGTCTACCCTCACATTCGAAAGAAATACTATTGCAAGTATTTAACAATCGATAAAGACGTAATTGCTTATAAATAGGTCTCGGTAGCTCAGCGATTAAAGCAGTGGACCGGCAATCCAAAGGTCGTGGGTTCGAATCCCACTCGAGCTTCCTGAGACTGGTTGATTTTTTTTCTAGTACACATTTTATCCGTTATCTATATAGCATTGTGAATGCAAATTTCAATAATAAAGATATATTAAAATCTATCAGAACATTGTCCATCCCAGTGCAGGATGTTGAAAATCATCTATCTCTATGTCTAGCCCACCCTAGGTAATAAATGGTACTTATTACATGAGCACAGCTACTTAACGTTCGTCTGCCATGATTACATGTACAATAGTATTATAGCGCCGACGCCCGAGACGCTGCGCAAGCGAGCTCGGATCACTAGCGCAGGTAAAAATACCAAACAATAGACTATTGACATCTCGACATTGATATTTTAACCGCCTCTTGTGGTCTAGTGGCTAAGCCACCGGTTTCAGACCCAGAGGTCCCGGGTTCGATTCCCAGCGGGTGGTACATCTTTGTGTGCTCGGTTTGGTTGGTGGTAGGGCTGTTAAGTCCGCCTGGCTAGCTACCACCGTCTTATTTAAATCTGTCGCCATAACAATGATGTTTATAGCATTGTTGTGTTCCGACAGTTAGAGATAAGATAGCCAGTTTCTCAGTGGTTGAGGATTCCGGGTGAAGCGCGCTTCCACCTTCGCGGCCTTATCGTCACTTACCATCAGGTGAGATGAAGGCCAAGCGCTTACCCGTTGTGGATAAAAAAAATATCGCTCTTCAAGAGAGAGTGCGAGTGAGATAGCAGTAGTGTCAAGTAAGTGTGTGAGAGTTCTTTTGTGTATAATAAAGCTAGAATTAAACCCACTGCAAACGATCTAATTGTTGTTAAGTTTTGATTTGACGTAAAACGTTAATAATCCCCCCATTATGCAGCCAACGACAAGTGAAGGGGATGACGTAGCGGGAGGCGTATAGCACGACAACGAACGCTCGCCACTTTGCTTCAGGCGCTCGGATGGAACGGACGTGGTCTTTAGTGCTCATATAATTCTATAAGATTTATTGTGATTAGTTATTTCGTTATTAATATTTATTTAAAATTAAATCATTCAGATAGGGTATTAGTGTTTTCTTTTTTAAAAATTAATAACTTTCGTGGTATTTAAGATCAGAAGTGGGATAGATACACGTGTTTTGATCGTTCGCTATAGTTTTTTTATTTTCTTTTTGCACACAGTAATAAGTGTGAACGTTTTAAGCTATTTTTTTTTTTCATTTACTTATTTAGTTTTTGTGTCTTTTGGTAATTATGTCGGATCGTGAGTCTCGTTCAAGAAGTCGCGTTAATTGTAATAGACGACGTGATAAGAGACGTGTTTCTCGTGAGAGTCGTGATGTTGAGTCAGAGCGTCATAACCGTTCTCGTGTTCGTGGGTCGCCTAGAGGTCGTTATAGGTCTCCAAATATCGATAACGCGCGGCGTCGCGACAGTTCATATGCACGTCGCGCTAGCCCACGACGCGACCCTTTGGAAATAATTATTGGAAGGTTAGATACCCTAGAAAAGCGGATGCCTATGCCAATTGTATCCACGTCTACCCCCGTGCCACATCTGAGCGCTAGAAGCCTGACGCCTTCATTGATTCCGGCGCCTACCGTATCGTCAGGTGCCGGTGAGGAAGCGCGTGCTACGGGCGTCGCCACTGAGACCTCGTGCGATGCCAGCGTGGACGCTGCGGACAGGATTGTTGGTGCACTTTCCTCGTTAATTCAAGTAAGATCTACCCATTATTACATATCAAACTTTGATCCTAATGTCCATGATTTCGACTTGTGGTGTGCGGAGGTAGATCGCGGGCGCGAGCTAAACCACTGGGATGATCGGGAATGCTTAGGACGCGTTGGTGGTTGCCTACGTGGTGATGCTAAAACCTGGATAAATGACTGGGTTACCAGTGACCGTACGTGGACAAACTTTAAAACTGAGTTTCGTTCATTATGCCCACGAGAGGTTGACATGGCCTCTGTGTTATATGATGTAATGAGCACAAATTCAAATAAGTTCACTACGTATGCAGAGTATGCACGCAAGTCTCTGTTGCGCCTTAACATTGTCAGGGGGCTTTCGGAAGAGTTGAAAGTCGCTATTGTCGTGCGTGGCATTTTTGATCCCCACGTAAAGGCTGCGACGGTTAATGCTAAACTAGGGTCTAAAGAATTGGTCGAATTTTTATCGGTGTATGTCAAACCTAAAAATGTTTCTTCTGCTACCAGCAATTATGTTCGCACTCCAACTGGTGGTATGTCCAACCCACATAAGCGCGAAGCACCTAAGTACGATTGGTTGTCTTGTTTCTTGTGTGGCAATATGGGTCACAAGCGGATTAATTGTCCAAAGAAAAGTAGGATTGAATCAAATCATTCTAATTGGAAGTCGTCAAAGCCTGCGACCCCGAATCCGCAGTTTGCTAATTCTAATAACAAACCAGTAAAGACATGTTCATTTTGTAATAAAAATGGACATCTCGTTGAATCTTGTTTTGCCAAAAATCATGTTGATTCGAAATCAAATAACAAAAATACCCCTAGCAATGTAAATTTTTGCTCGGTTTTGACTCCAGACGAAACAATGTGATGTCCGCTGTTATTCAAAAATTACCTGTCGATGTTTTAGTAGATTCGGGCTCCGATATTTCCCTCATTTCTGAGTCCATTTTAAAGCATGTTAGTTTAAATAAGTTGCCTACGTACCGTCGAATGCGTGGTCTTGGAAGTCAAGACATAGAAGCAACGTCTTATGTAAAAACTATTATGGAATTTCCTGAACTGTCCTTGGAGGTGGATTTGTATGTGGTTCCCTCTGACTGTATGCGGGCTTCAATCTTGATAGGTACTGATGTTTTAAATCGTAGCGGAGTTACCTGTATTCGAACAAATGATTCTCAGCGTTTGATTAGAGTTGATAGCGTATATACACCTTTGATCGGCAAAGACAAGGACCATCTATTGACACTAATTAACGACTTTCCTAATACTTTCACTGTCGGGACGGCGACCTCAACAGTGAATACGGGTAGTATGGAGATTAGACTTAACAGCGATGCACCGATAAATTATCGACCGTATAAGCTTTCAGCTGATGAGAAAAATCGTGTTCACAATATAATAAGAGATTTGTTGGACAAAGGGGTTATCCGTGAGTCCCAGTCTGATTTTGCGAGTCCTATAATCCTCGTTAAAAAAAAAGACGGAGAGGATAGAATGTGCGTGGACTACCGGGCATTAAACGCTATTACTGTTAAGGAACGATTTCCACTGCCTTTGATCGATGATCATATCGATAGATTGGGTCGTTTTAAATATTTTACTAGTTTGGATATGGCAACTGGTTTTCATCAGGTGCCAATGAGGGATAATGGTTCCATCAGCAGAACAGCATTTGTAACCCCAGAAGGGCATTACGAATACTTGAAAATGCCCTATGGTCTCGCTAATGCACCTATTACTTATCAGAGAATCATCACCAAAACCCTGAAACACCTGATGGACACCGGTAAAGTATTAACCTATATCGACGACGTTCTAATTATGTCGAATTCTATCGAGGAAGGCCTAGAAACTTTGCGGGAAGTGCTGAAAACACTCACGAATGCAGGGTTTTCGGTTAACCTCAAAAAGTGTACGTTTTTGGACACTGAACTCGAATATTTAGGCAGACTGATTGGACATGGTCAGGTACTACCGAGCCCAAGCAAAACTGAGGCTCTGGTGAAGTCTCCAAAGCCAACCAATGTAAAGGAAATTCGTCAATTCCTGGGTCTGGCGGGCTACTTTCGTAGGTACATTGCCAACTATGCCTCTAAAACTGTCGCTATTACCAAACTGCTCAGGAAAGGTCAACCTTTCGTGTGGGGCTCAGAACAAGAGGCTGCTCGTCATTATGTCATTAAATGCCTTACAGAAGAGCCTGTTTTAGCTATTTTTGACCCCACACTACCCACTGAGCTTCATACTGACGCCAGTGCGATAGGATACGGTGCGATTCTACTCCAAGAACATGAGGAAAAGCGAAAGCGTGTTGTCGGCTATTTTAGTAAGTCCACCCAAGGAGCAGAGTCTCGTTACCACAGCTATGAGCTTGAAACTTTAGCTATCGTGCGTGCGTTACAACATTTTAGGCATTATTTAATTGGCATAAAATTTAAAATAGTGACCGATTGTAATTCGTTAAAGTTGACTGAAAGAAAGAAAGATCTGTTACCACGCGTGGCGCGATGGTGGGTTTATATGCAAGATTTTGAGTTTTCGTTGGAATATAGAAAAGGATGCCTTATGCAACATGCAGACTTCTTGAGCCGACAGCCCGCTGATGTTTTTCATATTCAAAATCCACGAAATTGGGCGAAAATGGCTCAAACCGCTGATTTAGAGACCCAAAGTTTAATGCAAAAGCTTCGAGAGGGTACATTAGATGCTACTCAATTTATTATCAAAAATGACTTGTTGTACTATAACTTTTCACCTACTGGCGAAGATTCACGTCTCCTTTGTTTCATTCCCAAGGGTCATAGGCTTAGTCTGTTAAGGGTCTTTCATGATGATCACGATCATATCGGTATAGATAAGACCACAGACCTAATACTTCGTCATTTTTGGTTTCCGGGACTAAGAGCATTCGTAAAAAAGTACATAGGGCACTGTATAGTTTGTTTAGCTCATAAGAAAGTTCCTCGAGCTCCCAGTCAACCAATCGAATCCTGGACTAAGCCCGATAACCCCTTTTTAATAGTCCATACTGACGCTCTTGGACCCTTGACTGAATCAAATGGCTTTAAGTACATACTTCTAATTATAGACTCCTTCTCTAAATACTGTCTGTTGTACGCATTATATAGACAAGATACGGACGAACTAAAGCGCGTGTTTTCCAATGCTATTTCACTATTTGGCTCTCCGTCAACCATTATTTGCGACCGAGGTAGAATGTTTGAAAGTGCGTCATTTCAAAATTGGGTAATTGATCTGGGCTGTTCTATTCACTTTATAACGCCTGAAATGCACCGCGAGAATGGACAGGTTGAGAGGTACTGTAGGACAGTTCTCAATATGTTACGTATTGAAGTTAACAATAAAGGTGCTTCGTGGTCCGATGTTTTGTGGAAAGTTCAACTAACTTTAAACATTACCAAGCAAGCTACGACGCAAACATCCCCTCTCCAGATACTGACTGGCATTGAAGGGACCACCCCAGTCCTAAGATCCTTGGTGCGTGACGTAGCGCTAGATAATCCTAATCCTAACCGAGAAGGATTGATGACACTGAGGCGACAAAGAGCATGTGAGCTGCTCGCTGCCAATCAACAACGCCAGGACGCTTACGTTAACGAAGGTCGTCGACAGCCTCGTACTTTCACTGTTGGCAGTTTTGTGTTTGTAAACAAGGGTTCGCAGAGCACCGGGAAGTTGGATTCGGGCATGCGTGGCCCTTATAAAGTCCTACGAGCATTACCACATCATCGCTATGAGCTGGAGCTGCTGGCTGGTTCATATGGAAAGAAGACGCAGACCGCTGCGGAACATATGGTTCAGTGGCGAGGCGAGTGGACCCCGGACGCGTGTGAGGCGTTCTTCGGGACCGGTGAGTGTTTGCCCCGACATTGTGGCAATTCCTTATGATGCCCCGACATTGTGGCAATTCCCTATGCCCCGACATTGTGGCAGTTCCCTATGCCCCGACATTGTGGCAATTCCTTATGATGCCCCGACATTGTGGCAATTCCCTATGCCCCGACATTGTGGCAGTTCCCTATGCCCCGACATTGTGGCAATCCGTTATGCCCCGACATTGTGGCAATTCCTTATGATGCCCCGACATTGTGGCAATTCCCTATGCCCCGACATTGTGGCAGTTCCCTATGCCCCGACATTGTGGCAATCCGTTATGCCCCGACATTGTGGCAATTCCTTATGATGCCCCGACATTGTGGCAATCCCCTATGCCCCGACATTGTGGCAGTTCCCTATGCCCCGACATTGTGGCAATCCGTTATGCCCCGACATTGTGGCAATCCCAGATGCCCCGACATTGTGGCAACACCCTAAGCCCCGACATTGTGGCAACATCATCGTCGATGATGGAGGTCAGAAACTCCTTCATGGATGGCGGTTTCGACTTGGATGTTTTTAAATTGCTATGGCTTCTTGCTCTAGCTTGACCGCTTGAGTGCACGCTTGTGTTCTCGTTATGGTGGGAAGCCAAAGCTAGCAAAATAAATCATATTCGATACTTCTCTAGCATGGTTGTATGTTTTAGATGAGGAACCAGATAACGAGGACCACGCACAACGCAATGACGAAGGTGAAGCTGACGAGGACGTTCAGCTGTCAGGAACGGCCGTCTTACAAGATCCCCCCATTATGCAGCCAACGACAAGTGAAGGGGATGACGTAGCGGGAGGCGTATAGCACGACAACGAACGCTCGCCACTTTGCTTCAGGCGCTCGGATGGAACGGACGTGGTCTTTAGTGCTCATATAATTCTATAAGATTTATTGTGATTAGTTATTTCGTTATTAATATTTATTTAAAATTAAATCATTCGGATAGGGTATTTGTGTTTTCTTTTTTAAAAATTAATAACTTTCGTGGTATTTAAGACAGGTTTATGTAAATCGTTATATGATTTTTATGTTCTATGTTCAACATAACGGTGTTCCGTCATCAATGTGAGATTATTATGTATATTATATATATTTAAAAAGTAGATAAATTATTAGTGGGTGTGATTTTCGAAAAATAAAATTATTACTTTGATAAGACAATTTAACTAAGTTAGCCAACGAAACAGGAAAAAAATACTACTGATAATTGATGTATACAAAATAACAAACTAACTGAGATATGTTTCGTTTGCGCCGGGCCTGGGTCACAGATGACCATTCTTCTTTAGTGACTCGTTTCTTTGTCGCACCTCCAAAAATTGGAATAGTCTAGCAGCACACGTATACTCTCTACCTATGACATAAGGTCTTTCAAACGAGGCGTGAAGAGGAATTTTGTGGGCCGGCAGAGTGAGGGTGACTGATGCTACGTCTCTTACGCTTAACATCATTTGCTGGGCTTAGTTTTTTTTGACGTGACAACGTCTTATAAATTGGTTTGCCGGGTGACACTTCAAGAAACTGCGTTACGCTCCGCTCACGTTATGCGCTCACAATGAGAGCGAGTGAGAGGCACGCGTCCCTTCCACTCGGGCATGGTTAGCCCGCCTAAGAGCGAGAGAGACAGACATAAAAAGTGAAAGGCACGCGTCTTAAATTTTTATAAAAGAAGGAGGTAAACGAGCAGGCGGGTAACCTGACGGAGAGCAATCACCGCCGCCCATGGACACCCGCAAAACCAGAGGAATCGCAGACGCGTTGCCTGCCTTGAAGGAAGGAATAGGAATTAAGGGGGGGGGGGGGGGAAGGGCCTCCGGAACCCTCACTAGCCGGACGAAACACAACAGCACAAAGTGCCATTACTTCACGCTGAATATTCGTGAGAGGGCGGTATTACGCCGGGCAAGCCGGCCCAATGCATGCTCTAACGCAGCGTGGCTCTACCACTCAGTCAGTGTCACTCATTTAGCACCACCCAGGGGTCATGTGTAGGGTCTCAAGGGTAAACCTACGGACGCGAGTAATTAACCCCCAAAAGTAGTTATTATTATTATTGTTTTTGTCAGCCTATTTTGTCCCACTGCAAGGCAAAGGCCTTCCCTCCTTCTTTCCACTTTTTTCTGTCTACCGCCACAGTGGTCCAATCTGGCTGATATGCGTCCAGCTCGTCACGCCATCTTCGCCTCGGTCTGCCGCGTCGCCTTCTAGCATTGGGAGGTACCCAAACGGTAGTGGCCTTGGCCCAAAGTTCCTCTGGCATGCGGTAAACGTGCCCGGCCCAATTCCATTTAAGTTGGGCAGATTTTTGAGATAGTAGAAAAGTAGTTAGTATAAAAAGAACGTTTAAGTTGTAGGACTGTCTCTATATGTTAAAGTACACTCAAATACCCCACACCTACAGGTAGGCTACTCTTGAAACAGAATTGCATTAATCAATTTCCAATCACAAATCTAAAAATGTCAAATGGCACTTTTGTAAGCGACAATAGCGCCACATTGGAATTAAATTGCGTGGAAATTGATTGAACAAATTATTATCGAGATGGCGTTCCGGAATTATCTTTACTTATCCCAATATCGATACATATTAATCGCATTGGAATTGTATTAAGATTGAGTTTGGTTTCGAGAGTAACCCCCCTGACCACATGCGATCTGTGTTGTACCCTAACACAAAGTTAAAAAGTAAAGAATGCGAAATTTATTACGCTTCGTAAACAAAAGTAAATACAGGACAAATCTAGTGAGAATTTATGTTTCATACGTACGTTCATGTTCATTATAAAGTTTTAGAATTTTATTTTTCTCATGCTTATTATCGTAGTAACTTAGGTTATAAGTAATTGTTATACAGATTGTTTATATTTTGCTGTTGTCCATGTGGGAAGGTCTGTTCCCAGCAGTGGGACGTTTATAGACTGATGAAGAAAATGAAGATGAATAACATACAAATAAGAAACGCTCAAATCGTTGGTAGGACCACAAAAGCAGTCCTCTGCCATAGTCCACGGCACACCAAATAGCGACTGCACATATGCTCAGCGTGACAGGTGGTGAGTCCATCGCCACTCTATGCTGTTGGAAGTATGTGCAGTCTTTAGTCCGTTAGTCGCCTTTTACGACACCCAAGGGAAAAGAGGGGGTGGTAGTATTCTTTCACCGCTACGCGACACGGTGATGATCAGATCTCTTTCTTCTATTCTGTGATTATGATTCTTTTCTGTCTGTTCGGACTTTCTACCACTTAAAATAAAATCTTTATTAAAGTGTATAATCTTTAATTAACCTGGACCCCTAAAGTACCTACGTATGTAAACCCAAACGATCCAAGTAAGAAAAACGATGAAATTGTTATTAAGGTAACGTAGAATGATGGAGGCTGTAAATTTTGGATGTCAGCCTTTTTATAGCTTGTATACCTACTACCTACGCATCTCACGTACCATCATACAAGAAAGGAAAAGGCTTCAATTTAATTTGCGACACTGATAATTCCAAATACTACACTACAAATATCACGAATCAATCTCACGAATTGTTTGTGTTTAAGATCAGTATGTGTTTGATTAGGTTGTAATGTTTAATGCACACCGGTTGTAATTAAATCAAGCTAGAGACACAATGTCTTTGTGCTTCATTTAAGCGTCCAAGTTTGGGAAGATGTATCTTTGTAGATATGTCTTAAGCTCTAAGTATTCCTTTGTGTTTTATAAAAACCCACATTGTATTTTTAAGTTGTACAAATTGGTTTACAGTAGTAGTAGCTGTACCTACTTTTCTTTAATTTTACTTTACTACCGTTAACCACTATAGGCTTTATCTTACACGTCTTATGGATCAATTAATTTATGATTGGCTTATCACGAACTTCCATTCAAATCGTATCGTTAACATTAACTTAACGGTTGTCACTATAACGTCATAAACTCAATCAATCTTATTACAAAATTATAAAGTGGCTAAAGTTAAAACTGGCTTAAACCTGATGATATTTCATTTCAGTTAATTAAGCCAGATAGAAACAGCGTCAGGTATAAACCATGTTTAATTTTAGTCCACTTTTATTAACAGGGTAACTATGTTAATAACGTCTGTCAATTGTTACATTTATGGACGTTTTCGTGGCATGGCGCTGTCGCTGTCGCTGTAACAAGTTCCACACTATCGCATTTAAATTCCTATACGATTTATTATTAACTGAACGTTAATTTTTTGGAACGCACGACAGCCGCGCTGCTAATAAAGCGCTCTAAATATCGAATTTATACCGTAAAAGTCGTAAGTACATGGAATTTCCATACAAAAGTATGGAAATTATTAGTATGGAAACGCGCGGCAGCCGTGTGGTTAAGGGTCTGTTTCATAATCTCCAAGTAAGTTCCCTGTGGCCTTTACTTGACAAATCTTTGATACAAAACTGACAAGTATATCAGTGGTCGGCTCTGGCGTCGCCATCTTTTAGGTCGCAGATTAAATTCCCGGTCGGGTCAATTTTGAAATATTTATTTTTCTAAATTGTTTTAGGGTCTGGGTGTAATCTATGAATAATAAGTATGTTTACCCGTTATCTAACCAACAAAAACATGTTTCAAAAGAAGCATTTGGGCGAGATAATTGGTGTGAGAATGGAAAAGTTGTTCATTTATATTTAAATTAAAGATAAATTAAATTTGTTTAGGCTTACACCTATTATCTAGACCAAGATGAGTATTCCTTTGAAACTTGTTAATATGGTAAGATAACGGATAAATATACATAAATATAAATTAATCCACCCAAAATTTTACAAAACAGTTTTTTTTCTAAATTGACCCGACCGTGAATTGAACCCGGGATCTCAGAGATGGCGCTACGCCGGACCCGGCGTGCTAACCACTCGACCACGGAGGTCGTCATTTATTTATTATTTGGACAGTCAACAAAAAAATGTAACAAAAACAATGATACTGTTACAAACCTAAGCCTTATCTAAGCACAGTTTTTAATTATAGACAGCTGTTGTTAATTTATTGTTAATCAGACGTTGTGAAAAAGGCCCTGAAGTCGCTGAATGAAAGCTCTTATTCGTCGTAAGAGGTTTAATAAGACACTGTTGCTATAAAAACATAAAGTCAAAAGAGTTGAAAAATTTCGTCGGTCTAACCCATACCTTCGAGGCGGAGTGGTTAACGCAGCCGCCCAGATTGCGGAGGACGCGGGTTTGATTCCCGCCTGAGGTAGACATTTTTTCAACGTTTCGTTATCTTTGAGTTTATATGAGCGTTTTTTAACGCAAATAATCAAATATTACGAAGCTCTTATTCGTGTTAGACCCATACTGTACCCAACATACATAATGTTTCATGTGGGATAGCCCGATCCCGAACCAGGGACGATCGCAGACTAATGATAATGATGACGTTTACACAAAAACTTTGTTGTCTATTAGTAATGTCGGAGGGTTTTCTGCGCACTCATCGCCGCCCTAAATTCGGCAACAAATAATGTCGTTATGAATGGGGGCAGATTTTCAACTACCCACGTGTGTGTCTGCCGTTTACCATTGTGCGGATAAAAGATGGTTTTATAATCATTGGCTGACTGTACTAGCGGCCCGCAACGACCTCCTCAAATTTACGACCCATCACATTTCAGACGATTGAAAGGCAATTCATGAAATATCGTTTTGACATTGCATAAATAACATTTTATTTTGTGCGTACAAATAAATACACCTATTTATACAATACATAATAGAGATCCAGGGTTCAAGGCTGCGACCGACGCTGACCACGGCCTGTCTCGCCTGCATTATACCACCACGGTGCAGGAGATTGCAGAATACATCAAAATGAAGACCAATTTTAACTTGAGGGTGGTTGCCGTTAAAGTCGCGCCACAACACTAGCTTCAAGGGTATGGTGGTGCGGTTCCTGTCATCCAGGCTTCATGAGTGAGGACTTTTGGCCGAAGGAGTGGTATAAGGCCATTCCGCGGACAACTGCCTTTCCCTGACACTGATACGACACTAACGCCGTACTTAAAGACGTCTATTAAGTTTTAATGACAATTAAGTGTCTTGCTGTCACTTTCTTATGTATAGGATAAAATGTTTACTAGAAAAAAAAACAACCAGTCTCAGGAAAGCTCGAACGGGATTCGAACCCGTGACCTTTGGATTGCCGGTCCACTGCTCTAACCGCTAAGCTACCGAGACCCCAGAAGACTCGTTGAATTTTTTCTAGTAGTTGATACGCTGCAAGCCAGCGGTATTACGTCACTGTGAAGTCTACCCTCACATTCGAAAGAAATACTATTGCAAGTATTTAACAATCGATAAAGACGTAATTGCTTATAAATATCTTTCGCTTATAGATATTCTTATGTATAGTGCTAAATAGAGAAGGAAAGATATTTAATTGTCATTAATACTTAATTGACGTCCCTGAGTACAGCAGTAAATGTGCCCATAATAAAAATACTAACATAGCTTTTAAGTTATTTACTAACAAGATTGTATTATAATATGTATGTTAGTCTTTATGATGTTATAAGGGCCATAGAAGCCTGAAATAAAGTTTTCTATTTTTATTCAACTCCACTGTTTTCTATTATTTTGGTTTGTGATTACCACGCATCTGGTAAGCGTGGTAATTCACAGGTTCAGCGCTACGTGGTGAGGGTTGCACTGGGGTGTATAATGACATACACTGGCCTGCAAAAATAAGTATCACACTTTTAAAATTGCAAAAATAAAAATGGCGATTTTTATTGTTTTATCTTTTTTTAAACTTGGAAATGTTACTAATGTATAATTTACTATAGTTTTAAAAAAGCTGATAAAAGTTGCTATAAAACGTTTTCTATTTTAAATCTCTAACTTCTATAGTTTAGAAAATAATGAATTTTTAAAAGTGTGATACTTTGAAATGAATCACTTTTTTACGGATTAACTCGCGGTTTAATTTACCCTTTACAGGGTCCGTGGTCAAAGGGAGACTCTCTGTGACCACGGACCCTGTAAAGGGTTCGAAACGTCAGGATAATATAAAAACTATGTAAATAGTAAATTAAACGCGAGTTAATCCGTAAAAAAGTGTTTCGTTTCAATGCGTAGTGCTCGCTTAAACCTCAGTAAACAATAAGTGTGATACTTATTTTTGCAGGCCAGTGTATATACACGTGGCGCTGAGCGGGTTAAACCAATACCCATCACTTGTGGTAGTTCATTATTAAACTACTACTACCAACACATCTCTTCCCTTGGGTATCGTAAAAGGCGACTATCGGACTAAAGACTGTACATACATCCAACAGCACAGAGCGGCGATGGGCTCACTACCTGTTACGCTGAGCACACGTGCAATCGCTATATTTGGTGAAAAGTGGACTATGGCAGGCAGAGGACTGCTTTTGCGGTCCTCATTGCCTAGTCTCTGCTGACTAACCCCTTTGGGGATAATAAATAGTTGTGAATTATATTTTGTAGTTTTTTTGCGATACAGGATACTGGAAAATGTATAACCTGCTGTTGAGTACAGTAGTAAATGTATAATACAATTGAATTTTCTCTCAAAAGGACAATTGAAATAATTACAGGCACCCATAAATTTAATTTTATCTTACTTTGTAAATATTTTTTTTGTAATAATATTTCTTCTCATCTCTAAATGATATCTTTATACGTTAAAAAATTACTAACTCAGATGGGAATCGAATCCACATCCTGCGCATACCGGGCGGTTGCGTTAACCACTCCGCCACCGAAGTGACTGTCAAAATTGATTCAACGCTTTTACATAAGTTTTTTATAGCAACATCTATCATTTATTTCAATTTGCTTCTCAAGGTAATAATAGCTTTGCTCAAAGATAACGAAAATTTGAAAAAAAATCTACCTCAGGCAGGAATCGAACCCGCGTCCTCTGCAATCCGGGCGGCTGCGTTGACCACTCCGCCACGGAGGCATTGGTTAGACCGACGAAATTTTTCAACGCTTTTGACTTTATGTTTTTATAGAAACAGTGTCTTATTAGAATTTACATTCTTAGAGATCTGAATGAAAATATTTTACAATATTTTAAATAATCAGTTAAGATAATACTGCTTTATAGATTCGTAATATTTGATTATTTAAAAAAAAACGCTCAAATAAACTCAAAGGTTTGCTCAAATCATGTGTATTACCGGAAATAAAAATCTATATTAATAAAAATCAATTGGCCTGAATGTTTGTACGTGCATCACTTCAGAACGGCTGCACCTAATAATTTCATTATTTTTTGGTTATAATTGTAATTGCCAGTACAAAAACAGTTGGAAATTTGTCACGGAGTACGGGGCGTTCACACGTACAAAGTCGGGCGGACCGCTAATAATAATACAGGTGCCGTACTATAAGTACGCACCTGCGCCAGTTCTCGAAAATGGTCATGCAACGCTCTACTGGGATCGCTCTATCATCACGGACAGGACTATTGTCGCTAATAAGCCTGATATCGTGGTGATCGACCGATCTCAGCGCCAAGCAATATTGGTTGATTGATATCACCATACCTCATGACGAGAACCTCGTGAAAGCCGAGAAGGACAAGCTCAGTAAGTACCTTGACTTGGCTCACGAGGTTACCGCCATGTGGGATGTGGATTCAACCATTATTGTACCGATAGTCGTTTCGGCACACGGCCTTATAGCGAAGAGCCTCGATCAACACCTATAGAGGCTCTGGCTGAAAGGTTGGGTCAAGGGTCAGATGCAAAAGGCAGTACTCCTTGACACGGCACGTATTGTCAGGAGGTTCCTCACTCTGCAGCCCTAACCACCGATAGCTTGGGTCTATCCCCGCTGCCGGTGGCAACCTAGGTTAAGTTTTTTATAATATTTTATATTGTAAATAGGTTTTTATATAAAATATAGTAAAAAATTAAACTTAAGAATAATGTTGAATAAAGAGAATAATAATAATAATAATCATTTATTGCAAAAATGCTAGTCAAACAATAAATAAGACTTAAGTAAGTAACAGCTTATTTTAATTTTACTTGTCTTCATACTCATACTATGATACTTGTTAATAGGTCAAGGATCATAAGACCGCCGGCGGTCGCGAAACAATTGATTTTTAATTGTGTCTGGTTTTACGATCCTCAAGGAGTTAATATTTGGTAGTATGTAAAGTTAATGTTTATAATTACTTCTTGTTTATTTAAATTACCGATTGAAGCCAGATGAAATAATAATGAAAAACTATATTCCTGATTCTGTCACCAATATCTTTTTTATGAGAATAAGAATGATTGTATAGAGATTACAAATCAATAATGCTCGTTTTATTCAAACCATTTTTTCCATATACACTTATTCCTTATAGTTGAGATTCATATCTATTAATAAACTTTTCACATGTCCCTGTCTCGTGGTGCAGCCAAGAAATGCACTGCGAAACTATAAATTAAGAAAAGTTGAACTTATCTGGAGTGTTAAGTGGAGGCTCCGCGGCGCCGTATAAAGGCTAGGGCTGCTTTCCGCCCGCCCTAAACATCCTTGTGAGTTCGGGCGCGCAACTCCTCCGGCGAGTACGCAGTGGAATAAAAGTTTTATTGCAAACCGAATAGAGTGCATATCTTATTGTATACCTACTTGAAATAGTTTTGTTCAAATCAAACGTGCGAAGTAATCATATATTGGTGAGTATGCAATCAATTAAATGTAGTTTTGTTTTTTAAGGTTCATGAATGGATTTTTATATTTTTCACATTACTAAGAACTTAATATATTTAGCGTTTTGTTAAAACTATTAGCAATAAAAATAATAGTTCATCTGTGACATCAAGGAGTCTCTGAAATAACATACATCCATTCATATAATCACGACTATTATCCCCGACGGGTTAGTCAGAGACAATGCAATAAGGACAGCAAAAACAGTCCTCTGCCATAGTCCACTTTACACCAAATAGCGAATGCACATGTGCTCAGCGTGACAGGTGGTGAGCCCATCGCCGCTCTAAGCCGTTGGATGTATGTGCAGTCTTTAGTCCGTTAGTCGCCTTTTACGACACCCAAGGGAAAAGAGGGGGTGGTAGTATTCTTTCACCCCTACGCGACACGGTTACTGAAATAACACACACAAATATCACAAAATATCAAATGCGTAGTAACTATATTTTTAATGCTAATTTAAGTATAACTTTACTAGCGGCCGCTCGCGGTTTCACCCGCGTGGTTCCCGTTCTCGTGGGAATATCGGGATAAAAAGTATCCTATAGGTTATAAATTATCTATATGCCGAATTTCACCCAAATCCATTCAGTAGTTTTTACGTGAAAGAGTAACAAACATCCATTCATACTTACAAACTTTCGCGTTTATAATATTAGTAGGATTTATTTTTGCGAAGTAAATTAATGTGTATAGATCAACCAGCCTGTAATTTTCACTCTTTTAAATTCAAACAAAATCTTGTTTGTAACTTGTTGAATGAATGAGATTTGGTCTTTCATCGTTTGATGATATCACTTGATCTAAATAAGTTAGTGTGTTAACCATTCACCCTCTCTCTATAATACTGGTTGTTTATGTTTCTTACATTAAGTCCTTAAGCAGTGGCGGTACCTTCATACAAGCCGAAAAGCCCGGCTTGCCCTAACAAAAACTCAATATCACTACTGGTAAAACGCAATTATTAAAATCACTTAATATTTTTTACCATTGTTAATTTTCTTTCATCAGCATTCAAATTATCAATTTTTATAAGTTTCTCATATTAAGAATCACCAAACAAATCGCATAAAGCTGCTTATAAATCGTGCGACGCTTTACATCTCTCTCGCACAAGTTGGCTTGCAACCGGGCTTCGGATTTTAAGTATATCCGCTCTCTTCTAACTTTAACAAAATTGCTACTCTATATACATAATACTGCGTAAGTATGTATAGATTCTATGAGAAATTCATACTCTTCATCAAAGCCAGCTTGCGTTATGAAGTTCGCAAGTAAGGCCTTCTCCAAATCAGGCTTTATTTCTACCGAATCACGTGCAACTTCAACGCGGGCGAACCAATCAGAGGCGACCGACGACAGCTCGAGCTCGGGCGAACCAATCAGAGGCGAGCGTTAATACGCGATTGTGCTGTGCAGCAGCCACAGGCAGCAGCCAGCCATTTTTTATTCTTTGTTATTGTCACACTTCACTTTGTTTGAGCGATTGTTTATGTGATAAAAAAATGTGTTCCGAGTTCAGTTCGTCGCTTTATTGGTCTCTGTGACGAACTTAGATGTGTTGGGCATGTGATGTGTTTCAAACAAATGTGTACTTAAACGTGTTGATGATTGGCATACGAAAGGCAGAGGTAAATAAATTCTTTGAATACCACACATGATTTATGTATTTCGCAAACTATTAAAAGTCATCTAGGGCATTAATTATAATAGGTCTATGTAAAAAAACTCTTTGGATTGTTGGTTGCTTCCATTCAAATAATTAAGTAATAATTAATAAATTAAGTGCAGAGGCCTACATATCGACTGTGATTCCCGCGCAAAATGCCCATTTTCGCATTTTGTATTAATTTTCGAGTTGTATTTATCGTTTTTATCGAAATAGGATAATAAATGCATGCTTAATATTACGAATCTCCACTCTCCGAGAAATGGCTGAGTTCGGACGGCCGGCGCATAGCATTTTGTTGTAATTTTGTACTTAGTTGTATTTATAGTTTTCATCGAAATAGGATAATAAATTCATTATAACATTTTTATTCCTCATGAAGTAACAATTATTCTGGTATAAATTTTACTCAATAATATTATCGTAGATAAGAGAAATTCACAGTTAACTTAACGCGATTTTCGTAGTTTTTTTGGTTTTGTTTCATTTTTTTTATTTCATTTGTTTAGAACAGTAGTTTAATCCAGGAGCTCAAAAAAGTGCTCTCTCGCAAATTATGAAAATCTTTCTCTGCAATTTTGAGTTTAAATAAAAATTAAGCGAAATTTACAAAAAGCGAGGCCGCTACGTAGGTACCTACTATGCCAATAGCTATTCTACACTATTCAATAAGTAAATACTATTAATGTATTTTTGTTTCTGAGATAAAGAACGCCTAAATTGGCCGCAGTAATTTTTTTTTTCAAAAATTTCTCTCAAAAATCACATTCAAGATGTAATAGAAGGTAATAGCCTGTTTTTTTTACCAACGACAAGAACGTTTGGAATGCCACGGCCTATGACGATTTGAGTAAAAAATGTGGCTAGTGGCACAAATGGGCACCAACATTGTATCTAGGTAGCAAGATTAGGAACTTCAGGTTTCGTGGCTTGCCCCAATCTGAAGCCCTAGGCACGCCACTGTCCTTAAGTTGTAAAATTCAGCGGTTAATATTTTTTAACTTTTTTTTTTTTATTAACAAACTAACCTTTTACAATAATTCATTGTTGCCCTAACTCCCGAGCTAGAAAAAATCTGTGTTTCAGGAGCTTATGATATAGTAGCCCACAATAAAAAAAAGAAAATATGTATTTATTAAATAAATTTAAGAAGGCTATACTTGAATCATTCAAGTTATAGCCTTTTCTTAATAAGTTTCTCTAGTTCACATTCGCAAGTCGTGGCAGCCTGTAAGTGAATCTGCACTTAGCTAATAACCTAGTTCTTAAGTATATTTATATGTATAATAGTGAAAGATTTGTTGGTTGTCCTTAAAAATAAATAAATAAATAATAAGCAAACAATTAGCTCTTGGGTTTTAAAGAGCTCAATTTCATAAAAACTCTGTAACGAAACAATACTCTACCGAACTTCCTATTGCACCCATTGAACTTCATATCACAAGATTATCTAAATAAAAAATGTACTGTACGGAAGTGATAGCTTGATTATACAACGTAAATAATATGATATTAATTAAGTATCACGATCATGTTAAGGAACCTGTTCTTAATTAGAATTTATAATAGTTTAGCTTGTCTGTTATACGAGTATAAAGGAGTCTCTTACAGAATGTTTATAATATTTTATAACAAAACGAGCGACCCGCCCCGGCTACGCACGGGTTACTACCCATACCCGTTCCCCTACCTAAACAAATTATAACCTAAAACCTTTCTCGATAAATGGGCTATCTAACACAGAAATATTTTTTAAATCGGACCAGTACTTCCTAAGCTTAGCGCGTTCAAGCAAACAAACAAACAAACAAACTCTTCAGCTTTATAATATTAAGTATAGATAACAAATACATAGTGACTATCTTTTTAATGCTAATTACATTATTACTTCACTTCTCTTTAAAAAATAATTATAATAATAAGTATGGTAATAATGGTTTTTTGTCTTTTAAGTCTAACAGTGTCGCGGTGTAAGAATACTACCACCCCTCTCTATCCTTGGGTGTCGTAAAATAACGGACTAAAGACTGCACATACATCCAACAGCATAGAGCGGCGATGGGCTCACCACCTGTCACGCTGAGCACATGTGCAGTCGCTGTTTGGTTAAAAGTGGACTATGGTAGAGGACTGCTTTCGCTGTCCTCATTGCTTAGTCTCTGACTAACCCTTCGGGGATAATAGTCGTGATTATATGTATGAATGTATGTCTTCTAAGTATCCGACATTACAATTATTATAATGATAGTTGTTATATACACTATTATAGCAGTATAAGTGTCCTTGATATTGGAGCATAATATTGTAGAATATATTGGTACGGATTTTATATCACCACAATCAATAGTCGGCAGGGACCAAAGAACAGAAGTCTTCGTGCTGTTTTTCTCATGGTCTTATTAATTAGTAATATGTCCATGGTTTTTCCTTTTAAAGCGTTTAAATATAGATAAGTGAGTTGTAATTTTGCTGCCAACAAGGTTTAACTCGGATAAGAACATCGGCTTTATTATGCGATCCCTTGAAAATTGCTTGCATCGTGTAAATGACACTATAGAATAGAAATTGTTCTATTTCAATTCTATAATATCTTGGAAATCTATGGAATTAGTATTGCTATTCCCTAATTATTGAATTTGGTGCAAAACTTACTTCATACGTATTGTTTTATACGAACGTGAAATGCAGCAACTGCTACAGGTTTTCGTAGCGTGAGTCTACATACTACGAGACTACGAGATGCGACATGTAGGTAAGTTGTAGCAAGCTACGCCGTAGTTTCGAAATGCTGATTTTAAATCACCAATGAAAACTGCGATTATATGCACGGTAAAATTAGATTAACTCTAAAAACTTCTATTTAATTAAAATTTAATTATTCGGTGGAATACTATAATATTAATATATATATTGTTGCTGTTGTATTTCAATAAAAATCAATTGCCATCATGTTTAAATCAATTCAATTCATTTATTACATATCTCATTACATTAGATAAGGTGTTAAAATTTAAGTATACATGCCGCACCTTCGGTGTAACAAGGGCACAATTGTCAAAAATTGCAAAAATGACTTAAGTACCTATGCCAAAATGCATTAAAAGTACCCTTTCAACTGAAGGAACAAAGACACTCAATTAGTTCCTTCAAAAACCGCCAGAGAAAGGAAGTGGCTTTGTCTTATTGGCGCCTTTTTTTCACTATCCCGGCGCGACAAAATCTTATTGGTCAGTTGCGTCGTCCCCGCCAAGCGAATCCGTTGCCACATGGAGTGATAAAGTCGTAAAGGTAAAATGTCCTTTAACGGATTAGATTTCTGGAGTGACAAAGACACATTTAGCACACTTGTGCCTAATTTATAATTACATAATTGAAGGGAAAAAGCCGTTCAAATAGTTGTGACCTTGTCTGCCCAATATGTTTATGATTTTATTTATAAATCATAAACACTTTGGATAGAAAAAGTCACAACTGTATAAATTCACTCTCATTAAATACAAATTCACTGTAAAAGCGATGAGCTTCGATTCGTTCTTTATTATAAGTCGTTATCTGATGATGTTAATTTGAACCTAAGCAAAGATGATTATGAAAAAACTTTCAAGATTACCGACAAGAAAGCGATTTTTACTAAAGATTAAGAGACGTATAAATACAAGAGCAATGGACGGCCCCTAATCTGAGAACATCGAATTCTGTTTTATTAGCTGTTCCCGTCAAAGTCACGGGACACCTATTTCCAGCGAGTTCAGACGCGACCCACACATGTTACAATTTTCAACTTGTTTCCTATCAATTAACAACACTGCCGCTCGAAACTTGAGCCTAGTTGTTACAAAACTTAACTTTATACTTACTTTTAATTATTTTAGCTTGGCTTTTGATATATTATCTAATATGTTCTTTATGTAAGTATACATTTTCACTTTATGTATTTCTAGAATGTATATTTATTATTATTTATCATGCATTATTACTCAAAATATCATTTTGTGTAAGTACATATAACGATTAAACATTTGCCCGTAGCTTCACACAGACAAGCTTTAAATAACTAAATAAACGTCTACAACTTTTCTTCCTTTGTTTACATTATCAAGAATTCTAAAGAAAAAAAATGTTAAAAGAAATTTGATAACGGCCCTGAGAGCTATCACTTGGTCCTTCTATGTAACAATTCATTTGCAATAATAAACATTGACAAACAAATTGTTCTATTCGTAAAGCAAGAACAAGGTCGACAGAAAAGTGGCCAAAGTAATACTCGACGGTCTGTTTCAATTTAGCTATTCGTCGTCCGCTGACATCACGCTTTTCATGAACACCCGTATCCATTTAAATTTTTGAGTAATTTAATTCGTTTGGAAAACTGATGAAGGACATAAGTAAAGTTGTAGTTTACTACTAGTATATTGAGGTTAATGCTGATTCAAATTACAATGTGACTCATTTTGCTGCTTTGTTTCTGCTGTTATTTTTTATGTAAATAGAGTTTCAAACTACATTCAGCCCAAAACATTCTTATGACAAGCAATCCTTTAGTCGGCTACAAAACTATGTTTTCCTGTATTTTTTTTATTTGATTTATTCTTATTCTTAGCATACCTTTGAAACTTGTTATCATTAACTATTAATACAGAACTGAGAAGCGTTATTCATGAGAAAACTAGAATATTTAAAAGCCAACATTATCACCATGATGGTAAACAATTAGCGAAATTTTGAAAGCATAATTAGGACTGCTCATCTATACATCACGGAATCAGTAGAATGTCTGCAAAACAATTACATATTGATGAACAAATATTTTTCATACATTTTACGCTGGTGACCTGTATAACCGGGTTTTTTCAAAAACCTCTCTCAGGCACCAGTCTCTCACAAAACATATTTTTACCAATGTTCACCTGTAATGTAACTATGAGTTTTGGGATGAAAAAATAAAATTATTTGTATTGTACTTGTATTATATTACATAAAAGAAAAATACATACAGCAATCATTAATGTTTTATATTTTAGCGTTTTAATAACGCTTAAATATACTCAAGTAAAATTTTAAACACTGAAAAAAGACGACAACCTCAGGCGGGAATCGAACCACGCACCTTCCGCATTCCGGGCGGCTGCCTTAACCACTTGGCTACCGAGGTCTGGCTTTCAACCGTCGAAATTTGTCAGTGCTTGATGCTTATTTTTTAAGTCAACATTGCTTCATCAAATCTTAGAAGTTTTCACCTCTGAGATCCGAAAGAAATATTTTTACAAATATTTGAACATTCGGTTGAGATGAAGCTGCGTTTATAGATTAATGTTTTATATTTTAGCGTTTTAATAACGCTTAAATATACTCAAGTAAAATTTTAAACACTGAAAAAAGACGACAACCTCAGGCGGGAATCGAACCACGCACCTTCCGCATTCCGGGCGGCTGCCTTAACCACTTGGCTACCGAGGTCTGGCTTTCAACCGTCGAAATTTGTCGGTGCTTGATGCTTATTTTTTAAGTCAACATTGCTTCATCAAATCTTAGAAGTTTTCACCTCTGAGATCCGAAAGAAATATTTTTACAAATATTTGAACATTCGGTTAAGATGAAGCTGCGTTTATAGATTAATGTTTTATATTTTAGCGTTTTAATAACGCTTAAATATACTCAAGTAAAATTTTAAACACTGAAAAAAGACGACAACCTCAGGCGGGAATCGAACCACGCACCAATCGGTAGCCAAGTGGTTAAGGCAGCCGCCCGGAATGCGGAAGGTGCGTGGTTCGATTCCCGCCTGAGGTTGTCGTCTTTTTTCAGTGTTTAAAATTTTACTACAGCAATCATGTTTTTAGAACAACGTAGGTATGTATTTACTCTTGTTTTCATTTAAATATGTTTTAGTAATACTTTAATAATTGGGATTCACGGGATACCAGGCCGAAGTCGAGGGCGCGGTAAATAAAAAAAATTATTTATTTTGACTATAAGACTTGCAGTCTTATAGTCAAAATAAATAAATTTTACAACTATAACAGGCTATGCCTTGTTTGAGGCTGAATGATTTAGCCTCAAACAAGGCATAGCCTGAATTATGGTGACTGAACATCGGATAAAAGTATGAGTAAATAATTTTACAGCAATTACTTGAAAATGTGCGGAGACTTTCTTTCAGGGGCATTATAATTGAGCTTCTCCGACCCTAAAAACAAATACATTTAGGAACGTATTTCACTAACTGCAGCTGTGCTTTTGCTATTACATGATAGTATCATCAGTAGTTAGATGATACTATGTCTCTATTTCCATAAAATTAATTATTCCTATTACCGAGCAGGCAATACAGTTACTTAAATAAGAAGTTCCTAGTTAAGATGTTCATAATATTGGGCTCGACGTTTTAAGAAGACGGTCCCATCCTCGTCGCCAATGTTAAATTTCCTTAGGGGCACAAGTGAAACAACTGCTTGTATATAGCTACCTATATATCACATTGTTTATATTGTCTATTAAAATAAGAATAAAATAAGGGGAACATTATTTCCGGACTGTTTATTAAGTTGGTTTTAAAGTGCGCCCCCGGGGTCTTGCGCATGCCGTAAACATAAGTGCCCGGCCACAACATTACCGCTGTAAGCGGAGAGGCGCGCGATTTCTTCTCAAGTATCAGTCAATGCTCACAATGAACAAAGAATTCGTCGGCCGCTCACAGCGGCAAAGTCGTGACCGAGCGGTAAGAGCTGATGGCAAGCTAATCATGCTTACCAATATCCATATCTTCAATCACGGAGGCTTTCGCCCATCTCTACTAGGTAAAATTTTAGAAAGTACCATAACCCCACTTAATTGTATTTTATTGTTGACATTGTTTAAATTATGCCTAATGGCGGCACTTCACTTGGCTTAGCGTGTTCGTGTGGCGATATCGTTGTGTTTGCCTAAATAATCTGGCACTTCGCTTGGCGTCAAACAAGCAGTCCACACATGGACTGTACGGGCAAACATCTCAAATATTTGCTTGTTCACAAACAAATTGAATGCAACAGTGATCGACGTGCTTGTGGCATCAGCTTAATACATTTACCTGAATGCGGCTTACCAACACCTGTTTTTTTATTGTGCAGGGTTCTAGTAAGTTATTTTGAATATCGCTCCATGCATCGTTTAGACGGTTTTTATTTTTATAAGAGGCATTTTTGGTTTCCAAAATACAAGGATGCATTTGGTATAATTCCAAAAATCGCAATACGGTTTCGTTTGTCCAATTCATTTTACTACGGTTACGTCAATGATATTGCACTTCATTAAAATTATACTATCTCTTTCATTTGCGTGCTATTTCGTATCTTTTGTCTTACTTAACAGTGAAACTTGTCAATATGTGCAGTTTTGAATTGCTCGGAACAGATTTTAAACGCAAATTACTATGAACGTAATATAGTTTATAATATCATTGGTTAACGTATAAAAAACTAAACACGACTGAACAGGACAGCCGCACGCGCGCTTCTGAACAGAACCAAGTGTGGACGGTCGACGCAAATATTTGCCTTATTTGATTAATTTGATGTGTTATCAAAAACCGACAAGTGGACGGAAACGCATATTCGCTATTTGCGTTAATTGTTTGCCATATTCGTGCAAATAAAGCAAATATGTTCAAATAGACCGTCTACACATTGCCGTGTTCGGTCAAATAATGCAAATACGGGAACACGATACGCCAAGTGAAGTGGTGGCATAAGATAACAACAAACATAAGTGAGTACAGGCTGATGTTTGGTTGCCGATCACGAGTGCAACGTGAACCAACCATCCGAAGTTACGTGAGCACAAATGAAGCGTGTAGAGGTACACTTTGTGGGCCAGCAGGGTGATGAGTGTGATTGATGCTACGTCTCTTACGTTACACCAGGTTGTCCTCGCGCTTGGACTCCACTTTCACTTTAAATTAGGAGGTAGGGTCATTTGCGGGGCTTATTATATATTTAAAAAAAACGCGGGAATATTGTACACATAACCCAACAAACATTTTGGTGGCAAGTAACTCTTTTTTATAACCTAAAGAGGCACAAGAGCTTAACAGCATGCACAAGCTTTTTAAGGCGTAGTCTAGTCATTATTACCTCTTATATACAGGAAAAGGCTCCTGTTTGCCCAATCTGGGGGTATAGGAGGGTTAGATCATGCTATAACTCCTATATAGCTCTTAACACTCGCATTTGAGATATAGTTAACAACTTAAGAGGGGTTATGCGGTGAAAACGGAAAAATTGCCTGTTATCTATAAGCTGTTTTAAAATATTTTAGATATTTCGCACTGACATTTTTAATATGTATTACAGAACGTGTGTAAGAGGATGAATGTTTCCAAAACACGATTGGAAACATTTTGCTCGATAGAAAAAATCCTGAAGTTACCTCCATATGAATGCACATTACGACCGTGTTTTACAATAATAATTCATATAAAATCATAAACACATAGGTGAACATTCGATTTCTTGACTCATTTGGATTTCCAAAAAACTAAACATTTTTATTAACTTTTAGATAAAAATGTGAATAGCGCTTACAAGACACCCGCGAGGGCCCGGAATTTTCGCTGACCGCCTAACCTCCTTTATAGATCTCTTTATACTATTATCTTAGCACCTAAATGATTATTGGGTACCTTCATAAGAGCTGACGGTGAGCTGTTCCCCAGAGGTTTGCCGTGTGATGCGCCGGTGATGATGCGCCGCTCCCTCCCGCTGCTGCTGGCGCTGGCCGCCGCCCTCGCCGCGCCCCCCACAGCCACCATGGATGATGACTATCCGGTAACTATAATTAATCTGATTTCAAATTATTTTATGTTATTTTAGTCGTGTTGCGTAGCTCATTAAAATAATGCTACCACAACCTCTCTTCCTTTGGGTGTCGTAAAAGGCGACTAACAGACTAAAGACTGCACATACATCCAACAGCATAGAGCGGCGATGGGCTCACCACCTGTTACGCTATTTGGTGAAAAGTGGACTATGGTAGAGGACTGCTTTCGCTGTCCTCATGGCCTAGTCTCTGCCGAACCCTTCGGGGATAATAGTCGTGATTTTATGTACGAGTATGTATGTATGTATGTATCTTATCTTAGGCGTGAATTATCCTAATGGATCGGTACTACTGCGAGAGGCAGACCTCTGCATACCCCACTAAGGCCTGCTATCCACGGAGGCGTAGCTTCGTAGACGCGTATTCGTCATTATACGCGCCTGCTTGCAGCTTACATACAAAACTATATAATTATGCTACTCTGTCGACGGAGCGGCAACGTCACGTTCGCGTCGCTGCATGCAGGAGTCATGACGCTTGCCTCACCGCATGTCATACGCCGGGGCGTACATAGAGTGAACGCACGTGTTTATTCTCTCTATATTGGTATTTTGTTTTTGTAATAATGGTCCTACGATATAAAGTGAATCCTGTGTTGTTTTACTCATTCTATAGAATGAGTGAAATAAACTGTCATATTCTCATGTATGTCACTTCATATGTCTTCTAATAATTTTCTTGCCGTTACGAACAATGTACAGTTGATATTTTTTTCTATATATGGATAAGTCCAATATAATCGTCGTCTTCGGCGACTTCGAATGTAGTGATCAGAATAATGTCTTCGTCGTCCGATTTGTGCATTCTCACAAATGATTGACAGCGATACGCCTCGTGGACAGAGATCACGCTACGAGTTAGAGTACGCTGGCCTGCAGTGCTCATGCTGTTTGGCGTATTTTGAAGCGTCTATGAAGCTACGCCTCCGTGGACAACTTGGATTATACATTATTTGTTTCGTCCTTTGAGATTAGGTAACACTTGTAGTAACACGTATCGTGTCGCCTTTCATCCACTAAGTTAAAAGCAAAAAAAAACTTTTTTGTAGGGTAGTTGTCATTTCCTTTGCGCCTCGATTGTACGACCGCTCATTCGCGTTTTTGTGCTTCGCCAATCACCACGATTTTTCCCCTTTAACATACTCATTGAGTGTTACGATGCCTAAATGAGTTTATAGTGACGACGATAGTGATTATTGTATAGAAAGAAAATGAGAAAGAAAGAAAAACGTTTGCGCATAGAAAGCAGCAGTTTGTCGGCGTGGGACTCGCTGCCGCCGCAGCCTGTATCGTTACGATCTGAAGGTAATTCAGTGTGTTACTTAATCAAAACGATTCAAATATGTTAATTAATTGTGTGCATTATCATGGGAGTGCTACCGTTGTACTTATTTAAGAAAAAATAGTATGTGTTGCTGTAAGGACTAGTACATCTAAAAGAAAGGTGTACAACTATACTTATCTGAAAATAGTGTGTATAGTTTAAAAGGACTATTACCGTATTTTGCCGAGATAAGAATTAAAATAATTTTAATTTGTGTTGTGTACATCTAAAAGGGATGTTGCCTTCACGTTATTTAAAACCGTTACTTTAATTAGTGATGTGCACATTCAGAAGGAATGTTTACTTATCTGAAAATAGTGTGTATAGTTTAAAAGGACTATTACCGTATTTTGACAAGATAAGAATTAAAATAATTTTAATTTGTGTTGTGTACATCTAAAAGGGATGTTGCCTTCACGTTATTTAAAACCGTTACTTTAATTAGTAATGTGCACATTCAGAAGGAATGTTTACTTATCTGAAAATAGTGTGTATAGTTTAAAAGGACTATTACCGTATTTTGACAAGATAAGAATTAAAATAATTTTAATTTGTGTTGTGTACATCTAAAAGGGATGTTGCCTTCACGTTATTTAAAACCGTTACTTTAATTAGTGATGTGCACATTCAGAAGGAATGTTTACTTATCTGAAAATAGTGTGTATATTTTACAAGGACTATTACCGTATTTTGACAAGATAAGAATTAAAATAATTTAATTAGTGATGATTCAGAAGGAATGTTTTCTTCACTTTTTATACTTTATGTTTAAAAACGATTGTGGATTAAATAAATTTTCACCTTAGGTGAATAAAATAAAACAATGAACATTCGACCTTGTTCAATAAGGCGAAAACGAAATGCAGCCTGAGGCAGACTGGGGACCGATTCTCTTAGAAGAGCCTGGACCAGGCCCGTCTACTTCAGCTACGCAAGAAGCCAAAGCCACTTCCATTCACTCGATGCAAGTAGAACCGCCTCCAAATATTGTGGCTGTTCGTCCAGAACTTGACAAAGGGATACTGAACCTCTTGGGACAAAGCCCTAAGAGAAAAAGCTAGAGCCAGAGAAAAAGGCAGCTTTATCTGAGCAGCTTTATCTGGCAGCTTAAACGCTGATCAAGAAAGACAAAGCGTTAGAATATAAGTAAGCTCAACTGGCGGCTGCCATTTCCTACATTGGAGGCTCTTTGACCAAGTTGCTTTCATTGGAACATAGAGACCAAGCTGTCATAAAGTTCTTGATTGAAACTAGTCATCAGCTATGCGATACACAGCATAATGAGTCTATGACGAGAAGGAGTTTCATATGTTCAACAATAAAGAAAGATTTTAAGGATCAGCTGTATACTAAACAAACTCCAAACCAGCCTTTAAACCAGAGGCCTCCACTTTCGGTAGCCAGGCAAACGGGACTTGCGGGGCGGTCGGAACTGGCACCTCCAGCTGCACCGGCACCACGCCCGCGGCAGCAGCAGCCACCGCGATCGCCGCGGCGCTTTCAGAAGCCCGGCCCTCGTCGCTGGATCCGGTACATTCTGCAGGTATGCTGTTCTATTTTTACGATAGTTTGCGAATAATAACCGACGATCCGGTTATTTTTTTGCTGGGTAAAAGGTTATAAAATACCCTTTTTTTAAACGTGTTTCTCAGTTACACAAACCACGCTTACATTCATTATCTTATAATACAGAGTGGCCATATTTTGAATTAACCGATTCAGACGCCACTTCTCCTTGCCAACCTTGTGAAGGTCAGTTTCTGTCTAGCTATTTTCTGATCAAGAAACCCAACGGCACAAATAGGTTTATATTAAATCTAATAAGCATATTACGACTGAACACTTTAAAATTAAACATTTAAGAACAACAATGAAACTAATTTCAAAGGATAGCTTCAGGGCTACCCTGAATTTATAGGATGCTTATTTTTTAGTAGGTATTCACCCTAGTCATAAAAAATATTTGCGAATCCGATTTGAAGAAATTCATTACTTTAATTTGGTCCTAACACAGCACCGTTTGTTTTTACGAAATTATTATTAAAACCAGTTATGTGTCTTCTTCGGTCGTTGGGCTATTTATCAATGATCTATTAAAAGGATATCTGCGCTCTTGCTAGAGATTATAAAAACTGTCTCGATAATGTCTTGGTAACAAGAAAATTTTTAGAATCTTTAGGTTTCATTATTAATGACAAAAAGAGCTGTACAGTCCCTAATACAGTCTGCAAAATCTTGTTTTTTTTTAAAAATAGATACGACGAAATTTCAAATAAGTTTAACCAATGACAAAAGAAACATAATCAAAAAAGTGTTACAACATTTTAAAATTAAAGAACGATGTAAAATTAGGCACTTCGCACGACTAGTAGAACTTCTCACTGCATCTTGCCCCGCCGTCTAATATGGTTGGTTATACACCAAACAAATGGAAACGTGTAAATATCTTGCAATTTATAATACGATTATCTACGATAGTTACATGTTGTTACCACCGTATTTGAAAGACGATTTTTCTTGGTAGTTAAAATCTATTGGAAGGGTGGATAATCTTATCAGGCAAGATAATTACTGCTTAGAATTTCTTTTTCTGATGCAAGCAAGAAAAGGGGAGGGGGGGCCGGCAGGTGCTGTGGGGACTGCTAGTGGTCAGTCGAGTATTGTAGAATCAGTTGAGCACATAAACTATTCAGAACTCTTAGCTTCCAAACAATTGCTAGAAACTTTAAAAATTTTCAAATTTTGTTACGTATTGATAATATAACTGCTATTTCTTATATAAACCGTATGGGCGGAGTTCGGTTCCCACACCTTACTGAAATAACTAAGAGGTTGTGGCTTTGGTGCGAAATCCGAAAAATATTCGTTTTCGCTTCGTACTCGTACACTAGCTCAAAAGATAATGTAATAGCAAATGCAGAGTCACGAAAATTACATCCTGACACTGAAGGGGAGTTGATAGATAATGCTTTTAATAAAATAGTAAGAGTTCTAGGTAAGCCTGATAATGATCTTTTTGCATCCAGAATAAATTATAAATGTAAGAAGTAGGTATGTCTCTTGGAACAGAGATCCTAGAGCTTGCGCTACAAATTGCATTGCATTTAGGTTAAATTGGCATCATCTTTTATTTTACATATTCGCGCCATTCGCTGTTATACTAAAAGTATTAAGAAAAATAATAACGGATCACGCAGAAGGCATTGTTGTTGTTCCAAGTTCTTCTCTGTTGGGAGTTGGTACAATTTGTGCCCAGCGATAACGTGTTAATGTGGGTTTCCAACAGCCTACCCAAGCGGACACTGATTGCAGGAAGGTTATTACGAACGGCATTACTGAAGAGGACTGTACCACCATTATCCTTAAATATCATGACAGCTTCTCTGTCTTATAATTCAATAAAACGATATGATGTTGCAATCCGTTGCTAGGTAAGCTTTTATAAAGATCACAGTGTGGATCTATACGAGGCGCCAACTCCGCAAGTAATTTATTTCTTAACAAAGCTTTTCTATTCGAGCTTACAATATGGTTCATTAATCAGCCATCGTTTTGCTCTATCTCTGATCTTAGGATCAAGAGTAGGGTCTGATGACCGTGTCACAAAACTATTCAAGGGATTCTACAGACTTCGTCCTTCAGCCCCAAAATATGATATATCTTGAGACCTATCACTAGTCTTAAATTTCCCATCAAAATTGCATCCCAATACCGCTTTAAATCTAGAACAGCTAACTTAAAAAGTTACATTTCTTATACTTGTAACAGCACACAGGGTGCACATAAATAATCAGCTTAGCATTTTTATTAAGATACAGGACATTATTAAGACATCTTGTCTAGGTTCAATACAGCCTCATCTGAATATTCCCTTTTACAGAGAACTTTCAGAAGTATGTCCAGCGGAAGCATTAATCTCAATACATTGAGAGGACGAAAACTGTAAGAAACAGCGAAAATAATCCTTTTATGTTTCAAAAGACCTCAAAGCAGTATCTTCTAATACTGTTAGTAGATGGATAAAAGATACTTTATTAGCTAGCGGAGTTGACACTGCTTTCTTTTCTACTCACTCCACCATGAGGCATGCTACTACCTCAGCTGCACATAGAGCAGGCGTCAGTATCGATACTATTCGCAAAACTGCTAGGTGGAGTGCTAATTCTTCTGTTTTTGCAAAACACTACCATAGAAACATCCAACCTGAACCAGACTTTGCCATGTCAATTGTCAGAGATTGATGTTAATCATAATTTTTAAATAAGATTTGATTACAATATATTATAAACCTCTTAGGTTACGTTAGGTTTATTTAGGTTTTGTTTTTTGATTATATTTATTTAATATACCTAGTTATTGATTCACACGGAAAAAGACGTTTTAATATTTCACTATCTTTCAAAATCTACAAGTGTTACCTAATCTCAAAGGACGAAACAACGAATGTATAATTAGTGATTAAACGAACTTACCTGAAGTGATGTTCTATCACAATTATACGAGTTGCTTCGTCCGAAGAGATTAGGTCCCTCCCTCCCTAGATATCCCCTTTGCGTGAAATATTAGGCTCAGTTCTTTCAACTGTATGAGCGGTCGTACAATCGAGGTGCAAAGGAAAACGACAACTACCCTACAAAAAAGTTTTTTTTTGCTTTTAACTTAGTGGATGAAAGGCGACACGATACGTGTTACCTAATCTCTTCGGACGAAGCAACTCGTATAATTGTGATAGAACATCACTTCAGGTAAGTTCGTTTAATCACTAATTATACAGAAATGGCGTAAAGTGACGGCTCAGGCATGATGCCTCTTCAAAACGTTTTCATACAAAATGTACGAAGGCGTCGTGTTGTGAATTGCACTCGGCGCGGCGCGGCGCAGGCACACCCGCTTTGTTGTTCTGCGCCTGTGCCACGCTTTCACCTTACACTATTTCTGCCTTATTAGCAGAGGTCGGAATTAGGTAAAGTTATTTATGTATTACTTAAGGCGGGTCTTCTGCGACACTGTTTTGTGTTTTCTAACACCTAACATCAAACATCTAACAAATATGGGCGTGGCCTACGTACATATTTTGACATATTTTGTTAGATGTTTGATGTTAGGTGTTAAAAAACACAAAACAGTGTCGCAGGAGACCCGCCTATACACTGATTTCATACAGCGAAAGAATAAAGTGGATATGCCGCAAATTTTGCCAATTTTACCAAACATTGCCGTTGAATAAGCAAAACCTCAGGAGTCTAGGCTAGAAGCAAAAGTATTTCCGTATTTATAAAAAAGGCGAAGTATAAGTATGAGAATTTGCTTAAGACTTTTAATAATTTTTATTTTGAATTAATGTAAATACTAATAAAAATTGTATGTTAATTATCTTTGTTTTAATTGTCTTATCTATCTATGAGGTTTTATTATTATTATTTGTAATATTGTTGGCCACACGGGATTGTCCCTTAGAAATCCCGGGAAGATCTATATTAATTTAACATTTCGATGCAAGTACACAAATAACTCTACCTAATTCCGACCTTTGCTTATTAGGGTCAGCAAAGGTCTCCCTCTCACAGTAGCAAGTCGATACATTGAGATCTTTTGTGCAAGATTTCAACTCAAGCTGGGTGGTAGCGGCTCATTATAAAAAGAAAAGTCAACCCATCTTTTCTCTTGTCTGTCTTACTTAACTTACTTAACTTACTCAAGACTACATTCAACGGCATAAAGTAGCGATGTGGCAATGGGTAGTGTGGGCGGGCCTCCAACAAGGTGGTCCGACGATCTGTGTAGGTCGCGGGTAGCCGCTGGATGCGACCAGCACAAGACCGCGAGTGGTGGAGATCCTTGGAAGAGGCCTTTGTCCAGCAGTGGACATTCTCTGGCTGATGATGATGATGATGTTCTTACCACCTATCATTCTGAGCAGATATACAGATGGACAGTAGACTGCTGTAGTACCCATTGCCTACTAACCCTTCGTGGTAACAGTGTACACCATTAATTTTTATTCGTTTAAAAGAAATTAAGGGTAAGTTCCACCCATGAAACTGAAATACTTTCCCCAAGAAACCTACATAGGTTTCTTGGACATGCAAAGATGAATATAAAATTTCGACCTCCCATACAAAACTGTCTGATCAGCTGACGACAATAGTGTGGGAGGTCGAAATTTTCGAGTCATTTTTGGAGATAGGTTTCTTGCGGAAAGTTGTTCAGTTTCATGGGTGAAACTCACCCATAATTTCATTGAAACGAATAAAAATTAAGGGTGTAAGTTTGTATGTATGTACAGTCAACATCAAAAGTAACTGAACAAAAACAAGGTGGCAAAAGTAATAGACACGTGTAAGTGTCTTTGCATACTCATTATTTAACATTTCAGAATTATATGACATATTTTTGTGTTCATAATTATAACTTCTTTGTAATTACCTATAGTGACGGTCATGTACTTTTGACTCAACAGCTATGTCAGACAATTCTGGTCATTTCAACCGTAACAATCATTTGAAACTTTCATATGCTAAGCTACTTTTGATGCTGACTGTACTTACTAGGTTAAATTTTAGGAAGCACCGTAACGTCCGTAACCCAACTTAACCGTAATAAATTGATTACATAGTTGTGACGTGGTTTAACATTGCTTAAGATAACAACAAATATTATAAGGATACAGTGTTGTTTGTTTGCCGATCACGAGTGAAACGTGAACGGACCAACCGAAGTTACGTGAGCACACAACCGCGGGAGCCTTTGTACACATTACCTTAATAACAATGGCCGACGCGGTGCCAGGGGTACGGAAGCCAGTAACTGGCTGTTGTGAAGGTTATGGGTGCAATGCGTTTCAGCGTTAAGCCATATCTTCACGTTTATTATGAGATGAGATTTGGCTTTCATCTCTCATTCCTAGTCTAGTCGTGAAATTGGGTTACTCGCATAATTATACATTTAGGTAGCCAAACGCACAATGGCACATCGTGTCTACGCAAAATGACATACGCAAATTGACACATATTCTAATACGCGAAATGACATACGCGAATTGACACATATTTCATGATTCTTTTGCACAGAAATAGTAACTAAGGTCACAATTTATTAGGTGATGTGGAAGCGGATCCAATTTTTAAAAATAAAAAATCTATTTTTATATTAACATTTTAATTTTTAGTACCTAAAAAGATATTTTCTGAGGTTTAAGCGAGCACTACACATTGAAATGAAACACTTTTTACGGATTAACTCGCGTTTAATTACTATTTACATAGTTTTTATATTATCCTGACGTTTCGCGCGCAAGAAAAGTTACATCCCTAAATTTCTGGAAGAGATGCCGTGATCATGGTCTCATCCCACCGTGTGTCAAGATATCACCCAAAAAGGACATCCGAGGGAGCGCCAAGATCTTACAACAGGCCAGTCAAAAATGATTGACGGTAGGCAAATAACTTCTAACTATGAGACGACCAACACCTCAGGCTCCCTGTGACCACGGACCCTGTAAAGGGTTCGAAACGTCAGGATGATATAAAAACTATGTAAATAGTAAATTAAACCTAAAAAGATGATTGTAAACATCTGGGTATATGCGAACGAAATTACCTAATAAATAGATTGAGTTTGAGTTTTTTTTTAAATTAAATATTTTACAAATTAAGGCTGTAGCATCTAAACATTTAACAAAACTTATATCAAAAAAGTGTATTTAAGAAAAATTATTGCGTATAAGTAGCTGAATGTGTAATAGGTAACCAATTAAAAAAGATTCGAGCCTCTCCGTGCTTCGGAAGGCACGTCAAGCCGATAGTACAGATGGTTGTCATAAGATGGAATTATACGTAGGTACACTACAAACATACAATAGTCTAATCCCTTATTGTAATATTATCCGTGTAGGATGACCTATTTCCAGTAGCGGCCAAAAAATGTTAAGGAATAGAAAAGCTAATTCGAATGGGCATTTATCGCACTCCATCTCCTAATTCTATTTGGTTGAATGATGGTACCGACCTACGCAGATCCACTGCCGCTAATATTTAATCCGCTTGTGGTATCCTAAGAAATGTTGTTTTATTTGCTGCTTCGTAACTGAATTTAAAATGCTTAATATAAAATATAGACAGCACTGAAAACTATAGCTGATTAAATTACACGGTTACGTTTTATTATTTTATTTCATAATCTATGTGTAAAAACGATAATCACATTAGAGAGTTCAAACTCATCAAACATGTTCAGAATAAAAGTTTGAAAGAATCGAAGTGCTACCATACCAATTAAGTTTATCCCACCATGATCGTGTCAGACAGGTATCTTATAAAAAAATTGGAAGTTATGAACTTTGATGACAGTTTCGGTTTACAATTAAGTATAAGATGTAACTTAATTCAGTGTCTATTTAGTTTATTTTGCAGCCGTTTCTCTGATCACAGCTTAGTATATTCCCCGTTGCAATAAACTTAGTTTAGTTTGTAGGTCGATTCGTGATGGAAAGGGTCCTTCTATGTCATGGAGGACAATTTTTAATTATTTCTGTCGCTGACGAGTGGGAAAAATCAATGACATGGTGTCCTGTCGTAGACTCGAACCAACGACGATGGAGTTTCACCCGTGTTCTTTTAGCAACAACACGTGTTGTGAGACTCCAATTTATTTCAATGTACTGGTACAATACTCAATGTACTTCAAAATATATACCACTTGAAATTGGCTTAAGGCTAAACGCGAAGCCATAATTAAGTTATAATAATAATAACCAACGACGATGGTGTTGACATTTCAAAAGATTTCTTCTTTTATTTTAGACAGTGATAAGGGGGGTGCCGCGCGATCGCAAAAACTTACATAAGTCTCATATTGATATTTAAAATTAGAACAATTCTGCTTTGAAGTTTCAGACTTAGTAATTTAATTAGAGCAATGTTTTTATTCTGCGAAATGTACAAAACCATCACGCGCTTGTGTTAAAAATTAAAATTTACTTTTTTTAAGATGGGGGTGACCTGCGGAATATCAATACAAATATTTTCATGTAAATTATTGTTTCATGCGTAAAATTATGAAAGTTGTCGAAAAAAATATGTTTTTAGGAGTCATTAGATTGATGTATTATTTTGTTATTGTTTAAATAATTTGTTTCAAATTTCTACAAGGCCACGACCTTGTGCAGTGATCAGGCTAACTTACGTAAGTTCTTTTAATGTATTTAACTAATTCAGCGCATAGTACAAGTAACTTAAAAATACGTAAATTTTCACAATTTCGTGCAGGATCCACTCGCATCTTTCTGTCACCGGTACGGGACCCCCGTCATACAAAAACGCGTTTGCCGGGAACGCACGCACGCACGCAACTAGTGTCCGTGAGACACCACCTGTGGCAGCCACTCGCTACACTTTGTAGCGGCGCGGCCAAAGATCACCTTTGTTTGGCTAGAAAGGAGATGGCGAGCGACAGCCTTGACTGGGCAGTTGTCCCACCGCCGACGATGAACGAGAAGCGAGTCGAGCTAGAACTAGAAACGAACTGGCACGTGGAATTGGCGAGCAGCGGGAAGGGAGTTTGTAGTTCCGATAGTTTTGTAGCTGGGCTATAAGCGAGTGTACGAGTGAGACGGGCGATTACTCGCACCGGACGCGTCACTTGGCGGGAAATGACCGCTGCCGCTTGTTGGTCTCTCGGCGTGAGTTCTGATCGCTGAGCGAGTATCGCTAAGCGAGAATTATTTTTGATAGCTCTTGTTGCTCAGCGACGAACTAGTGGAGCGAGTTCTCGCCGGCAGTGTGAACAGTCAGCGATTTACTATTTATATATGCATCTATTTTGTTTACACGGAATGTATATCTATTGTACGTTTCTTGAGCGAGAAAATAGTCGATAGTTAGTCGTTTACTGACATGACTGATCGGACAACTGCCTTGCCGTTAGTAAAAATTTAAAATAAAATTACCGTAACGCTTTGTGCTCTAGATGGCAGTGCCGCAGAAGCGTGCTGCCTTAGTGCTGGACCGGCTGCTGGTGGCTTTGCAGAAGGCGCTGCACGATGGCCCGCAGAGCTTCGAGCGGCAGTACGACGGACCGCGGGCGGCGCCTCTGCGGATCGGGGCCGACATGGTAAATAGCCTTGCACCTCTTTTATTTTCAACGCTTTGTCTTGTAGATGGCAGTGCAGATGCGAGCTGTCTTAGTGCTGGACTGGCTGCTAAAGATGGAACAAATCATTGATAGCAGTGAAAAATCATATGATTTAGTTTTTCATATGACGTAACTGCTATTGTCATTCGCAATCGCAGCGATTATGATTTCTCACTAGTGGAATGATTGAATGAAATCGCGCGGAGCGACCGCGGCGAGCATGCCCGACAATCATACGAGCGAGGTGTGAGCGGGACGCATCTACTCAAGCAATCCCTGCGTGCGAGTAGTGCGTCGGATTGACCTGTGACCCGGGTCGCAGTCGCAGTCGCAGTTTAAAATGAAATGTCATTTCACCTGTGCGGGGCGGTCGTCCTCGTCAGTCATAAGCACGTGCGCGTTGTTGTGTGACATATATTCATATCCTGTTACATCATAATCATTATTCAATTACCATGTCATTTCATTTCAATATTTGCGATGATAAATAGTAGGAAAATCACTCTCAATGAAAAATAGCAGGTGTGAAAAATAGCAGGTGAAATCACTGTGATAAAAAAATCATATGATCATATGATTATGATTTCTAAATAGCAATCACTTCCATCCCTACTGGCTGCCGGTGGCGCTGCACGACGACGGCTCGCTCTACCGGCAATACAACTGACCGCGGGCGGCGCCGCTAAGGATCGGGGCAGACGTGGTAGTAATGTCCATGCACCGCCTTTTTCATATATTTAGGAAGAAATATACATTTTCTTTTTATTGGAAGAGTAGGGGAATATTCGACGGACTCACAACGCGTCATTCATTACACCTTAACACCAGTGGCTTCTAAGCTTTTAGTCTTCGGAAAACTTAATTGATCAAATGGTAACAACTGAAAGACACGGCAATTTTAAATATAAGTAAAAATTACTGTTTCGCGGAACCCCTCCTACCTTTTCACGGAACCCACTTAACGAATCGCATATACCATTTGTGCGGTGAAAGAATACTACCACTCCCTCTCTTCTCTTGGGTGTCGTAAAAGGCGACTAACGGACTAAAGTTTGCACATACATTCAACAGCTTACAGCGGCGATGGGCTCACCACCTGTCACGCTGAGCACATGTGCAGTCGCTATTTGGTAAAAAGTGAAAGTTAAAGTTTGGATGAAAAAATTCCATTGCTTTTAAAACTTAGTTCAATTATTTTCGCCGTTGTGATGTTTTGGGTTAGTAAGTAACTTCAGTAGGAGGCCAGAGAATAGATAGGTACAGAAGGATGTTTACGTAAACATACTTTACAACACAATGACATGTTATTTTCACAAAGTATTGCCAAAGTAGTTATCACTGCCGTTCAGTATAGAGGTGTTGTAAGCTACGAATGGCTGAACACTTTTGCACTTTGTCAAACCAACTGATGAATGTAACAAGCGCTTTCTATTATACTACGGCCAAATTCGATGAAGAATATTGGTAAACAAATAACTGTTATTTCTCTATTCTAAAATATCAAGTGAAACTCTGATTTTTACTTTATCTTAAGAGAGATTCACTAGAAAACACACATTTAAAAAAAAACTGTAAAAATCTAATTGAAGCAAGATATTTGCACAAAGAAGCGGGGCGTGAAACGGCTTTTATGCAGGCCGTCATGAATGGGAGCGCTCGTTATCATGTTTATTCCACGGTGGGGAGCGCTCTCATTATTTTGGACTGCATCGGCTGCTTACCATCAGGCAGGATGCAGTCACTACGACGAGTCGTTATAAGTAAAAAAAAAAAAAGAAATGACAGTAATTTGTTTACAAAAACATTCTTTATCTGCTGTAGTATGGTAAAGTTTTCATAAAGTGGTTCAGCTTCTATGTCACGCACCCTTCTGTACTATCTATTTGACGGTTGCAGAGCGACGCGGGCGGCGAGCCGGACTGGCTGACCCAGGACGAGCTGAGGGTCGCACCGCTGCGGGCGCGCCACGACGACATGGTAATTACATTGGCCTCAAAACTCTGCCTGCGAGGCAATAAAATGTGGGAATAGGACAGCGCCTACGTCTCTCTGTCACACTTAAAAGCTTACAATGAAGACGTAGTGACACTGTGACGTGTCAATGTAGTGCCGATTTAAATACTATGAAAAGGTATGGGCGACCCGGCCGACGATGAGCCGGGCTGGCTGATCCAAGACGAGCTGAGGGTTGCACCGCTGCGGGCGCGCCACGACGACATGGTAATTACATTGGCCTCGGAACTCTGCCTGCGAGGCAATAAAATGTGGGAATAGGACAGCGCCTACGTCTCTCTCTGTCACACTTAAAAGCTTACAATGGAGACGTAGTGACACTGTGACGTGTCAATGTAGTGTCGATTTTAATATTAGAAAAGTATGGGCGACCCGGGCGACGATGAGCCGGACTGGCTGACCTAGGACGAGCTGAGGGTCGCACCGCTGCGGGCGCGCCACGACGACATGGTAATTACATTGGCCTCAGAACTCTGCCTGCGAGGCAATAAAATGTGGGACTAGGACAGCGCCTACGTCTCTCTGTCACACTTAAAAGCTTACAATGAAGACGTAGTGACACTGTGACGTGTCAATGTAGTGCCGATTTTAATACTATACTATGATGAGCCGGAGTGACTGACCCACGACGAGCTAAGGGTCGCACCGCTGCGTTCGCTCCACGACGACGTGGTAATCACATTGGCTTTATGTGAGTAATGCTGGATTAACACGGAGCCAATACTTGAGACAATCCAATATGCCAGTCCATTAGCCAGTCCATTAATCCAATGATAATGCTAAGCAAAAAAGGTTTGAGGAAAATCCAATGTAGTGGACTGTTTCTATTTACACGACGCCAATATTGGACTGGCTTAGTGGATTGTCTCAAGTATTGGCTCCGTGTAAATCCAGCATTAGTACCGTAGTATTGCCATTGTCACAGTACACTCTGCCAGCGCCCGCGGGGCAATAAAATGTGGGAATAGGACAGTGCCTCTCTCTCTGTCACACTTAAGTGCTTACAATGGAGACGTAGTGACACAAGTGACTTCTCAATGTAGTGTCGATTATGACCTTTAAAACAATCTATGAAGAATCTAGAAATATCATATAAATTCTACTTATTACGTACCTCATAATTTTTATTTTATAGCTAAAAAGGTTAAACTTTATAAACTTACACTTACTTGGTTAAACTTTATAAACATTATAAACATATCCGCACATGATTAATTTTCACCATATTTACAAAAGTCACATATTATTATGTTGTACTTCAATACACTACTATTAATCTGAAGGACGTTCGTACCCCAACGAGGACATCGAAAAATTTCCTATAAACTCAATTCATTTTGCGAAGTGAATTGGGAACTAAGCGATGTGGAGTGAGGTGGAAGGTAATAAAATGCAGGAAAACGTCGTTGTCAAAGAACACAATATAGTAACTGGAAATAGACAGGCAACTCTCACTTTGAGATTTTAATGCATGTAAAAACAAGATGAGGATTTCTAAGCATTTTGTCAGAGACTTGACTTGACCATGTCTTTCTGTGCTTCTTTTAATTTGTTAAATGTGCTTTTTATGAATATAATATTACATTGCTCTTTATCCAAGAGTATCCTTAACCGACTATGGCTGGATTCGACCAAACTGTTATAAGACTTACTCCGAAATTAGTCTATACAAATTCGGCGTTTAATCTAGGTATAAGACCTTATTCCAGTTTGGGCAAATCCACCCTTAGTTATGTAAGTGAAGTTAAGGATGTGAATCCGGATCGTTGCAAAAAGAAATCTGTGTCTCAGTATACCCCTCCGGAAGCGGCCGTGATATGTATGTAGGTATTGCTCGTAAAGTACCATTTTTGAGCTGATTTTCTTACACTAAAATACATAACTAACGTATACCTAAGTATACGGCCTTCACTTTTGGTTTAGTTTCGTTTCGGCACCTTCCCATTTCGGCACCCATGAATTTATAAACTCGATGAATATTTTTTTTTAAATATTTGTAAAAATATTTCTTTCGGATCTCAGAAGGTAAAACTTCTAAGATTTGATGTAGCAATACGATAAAATGTTTACTAGAAAAAAACAACCAGTCTCAGGAAAGCTCGAACGGGATTCCAACCCGTGACCTTTGAATTGCCGGTCCACTGCTCTAACCGCTAAGCTACCGAGATCCCAGAAGACTCGTTGAATTTTTTCTAGTAGTTGATACGCTGCAAGCCAGCGGTATTACGTCACTGTGAAGTCTACCCTCACATTCGAAAGAAATACTATTGCAAGTATTTAACAATCGATAAAGACGTAATTGCTTATAAATATCTTTATTATTGAATATTTTGCATTCGCAATGCTATATAAATATATGATAAAATTTTATTATATTTATATGGCATTGTGAATGCAAAATTTCAATAATAAAGATATTGATGTAGCAATGTTGACTAAAAAACATAAGCATCAAGCGCTGACAAATTTCGGCGGGTAAAAACCAGACCTCGGTAGCCAAGCGGTTAAGGCAGCCGCTCGGAATGCGGAAGGTGTTTGGTTCGATTCCCGCCTGAGGTTGTCGTCTTTTTTCAGTGTTTAAAAATTTTACTTAAGTATATTTAACGTTTTACGTTAAAATATATAAAAAAACGAGGAGATACAGATACTGACAAAAATAACGAGTGCTGTTTGTATACTTACATATTTTGAATAAAAATGCTTAGTTTACTGGTAAAATACACTGAAATATTAAAATGATTGCAAATGGGAACCGAAAGGGACTGCACTTTAGAAGCGGCATCCCAAGGGTGCCGAAGTGGGAAGGTGCCGAAACGAAACTAAACCTTACTTATAAACACTATTTAAGTATTTAGTTAAACATTGTTTTGTCTACGTCACACATACACATGTATACTATGACTACAGACGCTGTATTCTATCTCCCGATGACCACGGACGCAATAGTTGATCAAACCCAAAATAGTGTATTTCCTTTCAATTGTGCAAAATCACGAGTTAAGACACATAGATGCTGCGCGCATGGCTGTGATCTGCTGTCTCTTTCCAATTCTATGAATATAAAAGAGACAGAGTCAATTCTCAGCGCTGCGGCAGTCTCTGCTACCAAGGCTTTAACTTAAAGAATCGCATTGCAGTTTTCTCTTTATAGCGGGCCCTTTGCGGGTCCTTTGTGTAGAGGTGTGATATCGGATGCCTTATCATCATGCATGGGGACGTTCGGCCCTCAACTACTCTCAATGATATCCGTAGAACTTGTCAGCCTTCTGGAGGCTGCTTTAGCTATATATTTACGGCTTTATTTATACGCGTTACTTTTTAAATGTTACGTTTAACATCCATACAATAATGTAAATTACATGACATCTAATTACAAACGTGTCAGATGAAACGTGCGCGTTCAGTATGTGCCAATTTAAATGATTGAGTACAAACGAATAGGGCCGTGTGGTACTTATAGCGGCTCACTCAAAGAATACTCAACCCTTCTTTTCCCTTGGGTGTCGTAAAAGATTAGTCGCCTTTTACTACACGGACTAAAGACTGCAGAATACATCCAACAGCATAGAGCGGCGATGGGCTCAACACCAATACGCTGAGCTTATAGTATTATTTGTGTTAAAACCGTGTCGCGTCGGTGAAAGAATACTCCCACCCCCTCTCTTCCCTTGGGTGTCGTGAAAGGCGACAAACGGACTAAAGACTGCACATACTTATCTAGTCGAGCGCAGCGAGACCAATCATTAATCTATGTTAGGTAGTCTAAGTTTAGAAAATGCGAATTTGATACTCACTTTTGTCGTCAGTCGATCTTACGATTATAGGCGATAGAGAATCGCGCCCTTGCTTTTTTTTTCTTTTTTTATATCGACTCGTCATAGTGGCTGCATCCTGCCTGATGGTAAGCAGCCGATGCAGTCCAAAATAATGAGAGCGCTCCCCACCGTGGAATAAGCACGATAACGAGCGCTCCCATTCATGACGGCCTGCATAAATGCCGTTTCACGCCCCGCTTAAAAGACCCGGGACTGTAGGAGCTGGGAAACACATGCGCCGGCAAAGAATTCCAAAGCCGAATGGTCTTACAGAGGAACGACTTGCCAAATTTTTTGGTACGAGTACTGATAGTCTGTACAGTATGATGGTGGTTCCTAAGACCAGCACGCGTAGTCCGGGAGAGGAAAGGAGAGGGCGGGATAAGATCAAAAAGTTCTTCAGAACACTCTCCGTAGTACGAGGGTCAAACTGAAAATTCTAAGAAAATCAAAAACTGAGCCAACTAGTAAGTTTTGAGGTTTATTATTTCTTTTCAAAATAGTGTCCGTTTACATCAATACATCGCTGCATCCGTTGGAACCACTGAGAAAAGCAATTTGCCCACTCCTCCTTAGGGGTCTCTTCAACGGCCTTTTGAAACGCAGCCACTGCTTCTTCGGCGTCCATAAAACGTTTTCCTCGAAGTTTTTCTTTTGTTTTTAGGAATAAATAAAAATCGCAAGGTGCGAGGTCAGGGCTATACGGCGGGTGACCTAGTAATTCCACGTCTGACGAGGGTTTGCGACGACAACAATAACGCCCGATAGCGACATACTGTTCTGAAGTTACGCGTCGTAATAAAGCTCTGCTATTGGCCAACTCTATTTAAGTGGAGTTTGATATTGACAGACTGGTGTTTTAGTGGGTTTTGATACAAACGTCACTTTTCCTAATGGCTTTTAAACGTGTTTTAGTGGGATTTGTTACGGAATCATTAGTGGATCATGAAAGGAATTCATTGTATTTTGTTTTTCTGACAGATAATAGTTATATTTTGACCAATATTTTGAATAAGGGGGTTTTGAAAGTAGACCCCTCGTATGTTAACTTTATGTTTGTGGTTCCAGTCGGGCCTGCAGCGGCGCGGGCAGGGCGGCGGCGCGCCGGGCGTGCGCGGCCGCGTGCTGCGCTGCTATTTCAACGCCGTCACTTGCTTCTAACGCCCCCATGCTTGCAATACACAAGAACTACAACACACCGGATTCTGTTTCCTACAAACGTTCATGAAAATTATATTTTGTCATTGATTTTTTAAACATGATTTTTCATTTGTTTTTCAACTGCCGGATACGTTTTAGTCATTTCTGGACTGACACACGTAGTACTATTATTTATTCTGTGTTGACACGCTAAAGAATAGGACGTAGTTTTGGCCTCCTTGTAAGTCCATACAACTACATTATGACAGTAGTCCCATGGTCTGCGGGATGGGGACGAAGAGTTGCGGGGCGAGCAAGAAGAGCGTGGGATGAAAGGTTGCGGGCAAGAAGGGCGCGGGCATTTCGGCCTCGTAGTAGGAACGTCAGCTGTGTGCAGATGTCACCCCTCTTCCGGCGCCCGCAGATCCCATGGTCAGACTGTGACGTACGAATTTGCAAGCGTTATAGCAATACCAACATTAGGTGTCCCTCACAGACCATGATACGTACGAATTTGCCAGCCTTATAGCAATACCAACATTAGGTGTCGCTCAAAGACACATGACACGTACGAATTTGCCAGCCTTATAGCAATACCTACATTAGGTGTCGCTCAAAGACCATGTCACGTACGAATTTGCCAGCCTTATAGCAATACCAACATTAGCTGTCGCTTACAGACCATGATACATACGAATTTGCCAGCCTTATAGCAATACCAACATTAGCTGTCGCTTACAGACCATGATACATACGAATTTGCCAGCCTTATAGCAATACCAACATTAGGTGTCGCTTACAGACCATGATACGTACGAATTTGCCTGCCTTATAGCAATACCTACATTAGGTGTCGCTCACAGACCATGATACGTACGAATTTGCCAGCCTTATAACAATACCAACATTAGGTCGACACCTATGTTGGTATTGCTATAAGGCTGGCAAATTAGTCGCTCATAGACCATAACACGTACGAGTTTACCAGCCTTATAGCAATACCAATATTAGGTGTCGCTCAAAGACCCATGACACGTACGAATTTGTCAGCCTTATAGAAATACCTACATTAGTTGTCGCTCACAGACCATGACACGTACGAATTTGCCAGCCTTAAAGCAATACCAACATTAGGTGTCGCTCACAGACGCAGACACGTACGAATTTGCCAGCCTAATATCAGCCCCTACATTAGAAAAAACAGTTGACAAACTTGAATCATTATCTCCTAATAGAAGTTTACTAGTTATAGTCAATAGAGAAACTTTTTAGCAGTACTTTTTTTGAAAATTCGTCACGAGATACGAGGTGTTCTCGTGGTCGTGGGCGGGACGCTTGTTCCCAGTAAATAATGTTTGATATATACACAGCATTTATAAATTAAAAATAAAGTTTTGAACTTAGCTTATCCGTGAATATTTCCTTACATTATTGTAGGAAAAACAATATCCGGCTTCCATCCTGGGCAGGAAGTGATCGGAGATCGCAACTGTAAGTAGGAACAGGCGAAATGAATCGTAAAAAGCGTGAAAAAAGTAAAACTGAATAAGATTAATATACGTAGATTCGCTACTATTATCGCCAAAAGGTTAGTCAGGGACTTAGGCAATGAGGACAGTAAAAGCCGTCCTCTACCATAGTCCACTTTTCACCAAATAGCGACGACACATGTGCTCAGCGTGATAGGTGGTACGCCCATCGCCGTTCTATGCTGTTGGGTATATGTGCAGGCTTTAGTCAGTTAGTCTCCTTTTACCAAGGGGAGGGAGGGGTTGGTGGTAATCTTTTAGTGAGCCGTTATATTACACGTTATACAGGTTGGGGAAAAAGTCTTTTCGCATATAGAATGTATGAACTTGTAATAAAATTTATTTGGCTATAGGTACTATTTGTATCTGGCTGGTTTTGGTATCATTAAATGTTTAAATTTAAAAGAAGATAATTGCAAATTCAAATTGGGAAAATGTGTGATTTTCATTTGTTTTTCTTACCATCAAGATGAGTGAATATAATAAAGAAATTCGATACATTTTAAAATTTGCGATGTTTATGGACCTAGTGCAGTGTCTGTGAGAGTATCACAAATTTGGTTTAAGCGTTTTCAATCCGGAAATTTGGATGTCAAAGAAGCACGTCGCTCTGGTCGCCCTATCACGGATAAAAAGGATGCCATTTTTGATAAAGTGGAGCAAGAATGTCATGTCTGTAGTTACGACGTAGCTGAAGAACTGGGAATTGACCACAAAACAGTTTTGGCGCATTTGAAAAAAACTGGGTACACAAATAAAGCTCGATATTTGGGTACCTCACGAGCTCACTAAAAGAAACCTAATGAACCGTGTACTTATTTGTGATTCTTTATTACGACGTAAGGAAACCGAACAGTTTTTGAAGAAGCTGATAACTGGTGATGAAAAGTGGATCACGTACGATAAGAACGTGCGAAAAAGTTCGTGGTCAAAGGCCGGTCAGGCTTCACAGACTGTGGCGAAACCTGGGTTAACTCGCAACAAGGTGATGCTGTGTGTGTGGTGGGATTGGAAGGGCATTATTTATTATGAGCTGTTACCACCAGGCAGGACCATCGATTCTGAACTCTACTGCGAACAACTGATGAGATTAAAGCAAGAAGTTGAGAGAAAGCGGCCGGAATTAATCAACAGAAGGGGTGTGGTTTTTCATCATGATAACGCTAGACCTCGCACATCTTTAGCCACTCAGCAAAATTTAAGAGAGTTTGGCTGGGAGGTGTTAATGCATCCGCCTTCCATCCGCCATCCAACCTTGCACCTTCAGATTTCCACCTGTTTCGGTCTCTTCAGAATTCTTTAGGCAGTGGCAGGTTAACATCACGAGAGGACTGCCAAAACAACTTGTCGCGGTATTTTGATCAGAAGCCCCAAAATTTCTATAGCAATGGGATCATGTCTCTACCTACAAGATGGCAAAAAGTTATAGAACAAAATGGCACCTACAAACTTTAGTTAAAAGATTAATAAGCTATATTAAAAAATGTTTTGAATTTTCTTAAAAAATGCAAAGAAACTTTTTCCCCAACCTATTATATATCGTATATTGCGTCATGTGATACATAAAAGTTCTTAGGGTCTCAAAGAAATATAAACATTGAAACATGAAAATGAAACACACAACATGAACATGCATGAACATGTTACATGAAACCAAAATATGACTAGGGGCACTGCAAAAATGAGGTTCCAATTTACATTTACTATATTTACTTTTACTAATTAATGAATTACGATACGATTGTAATCTGTTTTCAATAAATAACAATCGTCATTAACATTACTGTGGCACCGCACTATTCTCCTAAACCACGGAATGGATTTTTATGCGGCTTTCACTAAAAGATAAAGCGTTAACTGAGGATGGTTTTTGTTTATATTTGGTGGATATATTTTTTTAATTAACTTAACTATGATGATTTTTTGTCAAAAAAACGGTTTTCGTACGCTGGCATGAGTAACGCTGGCTAAAACTTATGAGATACATCAAAACAATGTACTAGAAAGTCATAGATCTCAAAAATGCTTACAGAAAAGTGCGCGTCAGTATGTGTTTATCTTCACTTTCAATATTTCATTATTCACTAACAATAACCAATTTTATCTATTCTAGATTTGTTAAAAACAATAAGTTAGTGCGAACCTATTTTCTCTTATTTATTATTAATCCTTATCCAGATAAATATGTTAGTTATCCTGGGAATTCAATATTGATTAATATTGTCCTTTGTGTAAATCCATTAAAATGAATACCTACTTTAAAAGATATCACCGATTCCAAATTACGTGCCCATAAAATTAGCTCGCATCGAAACTGGTGTATGGACAGCACGTACGCCGAAAGCCGCGCTCTCTTTTGTTTATTGATTGAGAAGGTTACCGAAGTAAGTTACATAAAATGTTTATATAGTATCTGATAACTCTGTGTTGCATAGCAAATAAGTACTTATTATAAATAAGCTACAAAAATAAAAACAATTGTAATCACGAACGCTGACATTGACTGAGTTTTAACTGTTTAACTCATAATCATAACTCGAATGAAAACGTATTTAGCGGTGCTTGCGCATGACGCACTAGTGGCATTGTAAAAATATACTGTGCTTGTAGTTTATTATCACGCCAACAGATGCCGCTGTACTGTTTGTCGCAATTCCTACATCGCGGTATAGAGATTTTTCGCGGCGCAATGACTACCGTTGTCAACCGTCTATGCAGCAAGACTTTACTTCATAGGATCATTTCTATAGTAAGCTCTTCGCTAGACCTTCACAACATGTGAGGTTCCTTCAGCCGCGATGAGGAAATGTGGCGCGTTGTCCTGAGCGTGAGATTGGCGATGATTGATAATCATCAGCCTTCGATGATCGTTCGCCCTTCATTTCGATGAAGGGGGTGGGACACTGTCGCTGTCTGAGTGGTTGGTTTTTTAAACTTTATTTCTTTCTATAAATAATCGTAGGGTTTTAGGTAGAGATGCCGAACTATCGATAGTTGCCTCGAAAATCAGTTAGAATATCGATAGCATAAAATGTGTTAAACTATTGTTAACTTGCAATAGTATCGATAATATCGATACTATTGTCATCGGTGACAAGTGTACTATCGATACTATTGTCATCCAGGACGAGTTTACTATCGATACTATCGATAGTTTTGGACTATCGATAGTTGTTAATTTTTGATAGTATTGTAAGGTTTCGTAAGGTAGGTAGGTAAACAAATTCTGTTTGTGTCTCAAAGAATTACGTGTGATTTTCGTGTTCAAACTGATAAATATAAATTTTATACCATTATACCAAATGTAATTACATGCAATAGTATTGCAAAATACATAACTATTGATAGTTCAAAACTCGATACTATCGATAGTACGCCCGTCATGGATGAAAATAGTATCGATAGTATCGATTGCGTAGTGACTATCAGGGCATAATACTACCGATACTATTGCAATACTATTACCACATTTTGTGCTATCGATACTATCGATATTTCCACTATTGCCGTACTATCGATAGACTATCGATAGCCTATCGATAGTAAACTATCGATCGGCATCACTAGTTTTAGGTTAGTTTAGTAATTAATATCATCCATCAGGCGGGAATCTGAAATTCTGAATTCATAACAGGCAGGCAGCCTCATATTCATAATAAAAACTAAAGCATAGAAGGAGTGCTGTCTGGCTAACGAAAGCTGAACAAGGAAAAACGCGGCAAATAAAAAAAAACCAGTCCAGTTTCCTGGTTCAGCTTTCGTTAGCTATGAAATTTGAGTGGGCTGGCACTCCGTTTGGTCACCATTCGAATTACATTTGTATAGGTCGCTTTTGAATATTGTATCATAAATAGTGACCGGTTTATTTTTCGCTAGACATTTGACGTTTTTGCCAACTTATTTTGTCTCTTTTCTTTCAATGTTTATGGCCCATTTGAAAAAATAGGACAACTATACGAGTCTCATTTGAATTGGAATCCTCTATGCTTTAGTTATTATTCTATGCAGGCAGCACAGGCGTCAGGCACATATTTTGTTATAATAAATTCTGATCAGAGGAAAGGGGAAGTAAACTTAAAATAATAGAAGGGTAAGAGCCGAGCTGTTTTAAAATATCTTTCTTAATCTTTATCTTTACAGGATGATGATGATGATTATGTGATTATTTAGTTTATTTATTATTAACAAACAGAATTACGACTGAACAACATACAACAACAAGTAGAAAAGTACACAGGATAAGTTCAAGTACCTACTGTGTAAAATTTTCAATTTTATCACATATAAATCTATATTAATAAAAATCAATTGCCGAAATGTTTGTACGCGCATCACTTTAGAACAACTCGACTGATTTGGCTGATTCTTTTTTTTATTATGTTCGTAATTGTCAGGAAAAAGTTTGTGTAAAAGAAAATGTTTTGGAAATTAATCACGGGATGGATAGGGTGTTCACGCGGACAAAGTCGCGAGCGGGCAGCTTGCTTAACTAATCTATAATAATATTATAATCTATACTAATATTATAAAGAGTAAAGATTTGATTGTTTGTTTGTTTGCATTGAATAGGCTCCGAAAGTACTAGACTGATTTCAAAAATTCTTTCACCGTTGGAAAGCTACACTATCTCCGGGTGACATAGGCTATATTATATTTTCAAAAAGTTAGGGATCCTTACTAAAACTCTTATAAATTCCTTACATCGCGAGCGCTACGAAAACTATTGATGATAGAACAAAACATTGTACTTCGATTTTGCAGAACACATCATTATCACGGCACAAAAAATGTTGCGGTAGCATATGTCTAACTATTATAGTTACGTCACAATAAGTGTTATTTTATTTTAAAAATTTAATTCAAATCCTGTTGCTAGAAAAGGCTCTTTATTTGTACCTTGGTATTAATCCTTATTAAAGTAAACTGCATACTCAAGGCTGCTTCAAAACCTTTATAATATATAACTTTTTGAATTATTCCATTTGGACATTTCATTCGAAATATATCACGAGTTTAAAAATGTAAGTATTAGATAGAAGTATTAGAGCTAGGCAGCACCATAATATGCGATATATAGGCGTCACTGGGGTACGGGAGGGGAGTCATTTTGAAAATTCGTCAAGGGGTACTTGGTCCACGCGAACGAAGTCGCCGGCGAGCTGCTAGTTACTTATAATATGTGGATGAAGCGATAGTTACGTCACAATAAGTGTTATTTTATTTTAAAAATTTAATTCAAATCCTGTTGCTAGAAAAGGCTCTTTATTTGTACCTTGGTATTAATCCTTATTAAAGTAAACTGCATACTCAAGGCTGCTTCAAAACCTTTATAATATATAACTTTTTGAATTATTCCATTTGGACATTTCATTCGAAATATATCACGAGTTTAAAAATGTAAGTATTAGATAGAAGTATTAGAGCTAGGCAGCACCATAATATGCGATATATAGGCGTCACTGGGGTACGGGAGGGGAGTCATTTTGAAAATTCGTCAAGGGGTACTTGGTCCACGCGAACGAAGTCGCCGGCGAGCTGCTAGTTACTTATAATATGTGGATGAAGCGAAAGAAGTCTGTATATAAGAATCGCAGCAAGTGGAAGGATGTGGTCTCTGCCAATCCCTCCGGGAAAAAGGCGCGACGTATGTACTCGTATTATGTAATTACTATTTAATAATATCATTGCACAACAATTCATGACTTTCAGTTACAAAGGAGATTGACCATTTTGGACTAAATGCTGCCTAAGCATGTCGAATATTGTACCAAAATTGTTAAAATAGTTAAAAATAGAAATAAGTAATAAAAACATTAGAATAATAATTAGTTTTGTAAATAGGAATTACTAAATATACAATGTTCTATATCTAGGAAATTCCAAGCAAAAAATAGGTTAAAAATTAATAGACTAAGCACTATAGACAATAAGAACTATAAAAATAAAAACACTAATAAAAATAAAGGAATACTATTTTTACTAGAACAAATTATGTAACACAAAATTGTATGTAATCCTAGCATAGATAACTTAAGAAAAATGTATGTACTGAATTAAAACCTTAGAATTAAGAAATAGGTAGCTGAAAAACCTCATTTTCCCAAAATCCCAGACCTAATAATAAAGAAACAGAGTAGACAGTGTAGGGGGTCCATATTGGCTCACATAAAACTATTATTCTTATTTTTTGTTTTACTACCGATTTGTGTTCATAATAACCACTCTTCCTAATTTTTATCCTCATACTTTTTTTGTTCATAATTTTTTATTACTACTATCGGAACTCATAACAGACAGTTATCATATATTTTTTATTAATACTGTCATTACTAAGTACAAGCTTAAACTCATGTTTTTCTCATAATTGTTTCCTTCATAACAGTCAATTATCATAATTTTCTTTTTAATAATGTCATTACTAAGAAAATATTTAAACTCATAATATTGTTTTCAATACATACACTTATGATTGAGATAAAATGGGGGTCGGGGGCCTGCGGCCCCCCTCCTTCATTTGTCAAAAGTCTAACCTAACCTAACCGACAGACCTATAGGTTTTCATACTTAATTTTTTCTTTGTAACGGGGGGCCTCAGACCCCCGACCCCCCCCCAGCAGGGGGGCCCCTGCACCCCCCGGCATGCAAGCAAGCATGGAGCTTGCAACATGCAGCATGCAAGCAAACATGCAGCATGCATGCAGGCATGCAGCATGAAAGCAAGCATGCAGCGTGCAAACAAGCATGCAAGCAAGCATGCAGCAAGCATGTAAGCAAGCATGCAGCAAGCATGCGGCATGCATCCAGGCGTGGCTCATAAAAACATTTATGATCAAGAAATATACGAAAACAAATATTAGTATGAAACCAATTTATGAATATTGGCGTTATGTATTAGAATGATTAGGAGTTTCGATAGTTAGTATAAGAAAATATATGAAAAAAAATATTAGTAAAAACAAGGTGTATGGTTAAAGATATTATGAATTCTGGTGATTATGGGTTTCGATCGTTAGTATTAAATATTTTTATGAGGTGTGATCATTATGATGTAAAATGGTATGAGAAATATTTTCGGACTTCCGATAATAGGACTTAAAAAGTTATGTGAAAAAATGCGCACCCCAGTGTAGGGCATAGAAAAAGCGAAGCACCCACCGCTTAAGAATGAATGTGGATGAATGAATGCGTAGTATGCGGTATGAAAGTGCGAGAAGCAAATATGCGAGAACTACTATCTCTATACTCCAATCATGTGGGAGTGTAGAGCACGATTAAAAAAAAAGCATGGGAATACTTCTATTTCTATCTTTACATTTAAAAAAATAAATTTAAAAAAAATATCCACGGAGTTATATTGTACCTAAAAAAACTTATCTTATGGCTTTATATGATTGATTGATTGAATGACTATCCTTAACTAAGTGTAGTTCTATTAATAAAAACCATTGCATACCGTATTTTATTTTAAAAATAAGACGTTTTTTATTATGTTTCGTTAATTCCTCGTGTTTCTGGCTGAATTCAGCCACCTCACAGTCGACTGCTTTGTAAAACTTATAGAACAGATTTTTTTTCTCAATACTCCTCGGATAGATTCTGAACAGCTTTGGGTTATATACTAGTATTAGTCTAAGAAACATTATGCACTATGATTCAATGTTGGGGAGCACTATTGGTCCAACGTCCATACAAAAATGGTCAATCTCCTTTTCTACCTTTTGCATGAATTCAAATTTCATATTCTGCTACATAAATTATTCTAAACTCTCCTCAACTGCTAAGGCACTAATTGTTTCATAAATGTCGGGACACAACACTGCTGCTTTATATTGTTATGGCGACTTAGATAAAGGCTAAAACAAACCCTATCATCACCTAAACTGAATACCTACTGTTAAACTGTTGAAAAGTTCTCAACATACTTACTACAATTGTTTTGGTTCTGACATATTTACATCACTTTACGTGTTCACATCCCTGGCACTCACTGGCTTTGCTCGCGCGAGTGGAGTGTGTTGTTGTAGGTCTAATTAATGTAAACTTACATACATACTTACATAATAATCACGAATATTCCCTCAAGGGTTGGTCAGAGACTAGGCAATGAGGACAGCAAAAGCAGTCCTCTACCATAGTCCACTTTTCACCAAATAGCGACTGCACATGTGATCAGCGTGACAGGTGGTGAGGTGAGCCCATCGCCGCTCTATGCTGTTGGAAGTATGTGCAGTCTTTATTATTAGAAAGTTATGTTACATGCGATATGAAATGAAATGTTAAAACAGTTATAGGTACCTATTCATTTGGAATATACACTTGAAATCAGATAAGTAGCATGAAACTGTAACGGTACAGAATGAATGGTATCCGTCCGTTAGTAAGGAATGTGTGGGAGTAGCATTAAAATAAATATTAATGCGTAGCACCATTAATATAATAAGCATGAAAAAGGGAATAATAAACTAGTTCAGAATAATGGTCAATGGTCTAGCGCTTTATCTTTATTTTGAATTTCGCGGGGACTGCTCTGCGCGTCCCTTGCGACATAGGCGGCGTCTAGCGGAAGTCATTTATTTGGGCTTCGCGTAAGGTTGCTAGGTTGACTAGGACCGTATTTTATTTTGAATTTCGCGGGGACTGCTCTGCGCGTCCCTTGCGACATAGGCGGCGTCTAGCGGAAGTCATTTATTTGGGCTTCGCGTAAGGTTGCTAGGTTGACTAGGACCGTATTTTATTTTGAGTTTCGCGGGGACTGCTCTGGGGTCGGCAAAGTGGTTCACCTACGGGCGGACGCCACCTATGGTCGGAATACGGAACTTTTTATAATTTCACAAAATACGGGATTATTGGCTTAAGTGGATGATTATTGAGAGGGAATTGTTAATAGAAGGCTACATTTAGATATTCAAAGATGTAATATTGGCTATCTGACGAGATTTGGTTAGATTATGGAAAAAATTTAGAATTGCGCGGCGAAAGCGGCAATGAGCGAGCGAGAGGTTGAGAAAAAGACAGAAAGAGAGGTCGGATGATAGCTCCACGTGGCGCGACGCGAAGGCGGGGGGGCATCGGGGAAGCGGCTAGCGATTGGTTGAGGGAAGAAAAGCGGTCTCGCGCGGAAAAATGGGAAGGCGCGTGGCGGGAAAGTTAAGATACTTGGGGAAAAGAGCGGAAAATTAAGGACATTCAATTTTGGGACATCGGCGGTGCGGTCCAACTTAAGAGTGCGGTACTACTCATACGGGGAAAATAGTGTCCGAGCTTTGATAGTGCGCTAAGTGATATTCGAGCTGCGATATTAATTAAGATTTGTGAAATTGAAAGTTATTAATAAAGTAAACTATTGCGATCGCAACTCGAATCCGTTAACGGAATGAAGTATTCTGGGGTACATCGGCGGAAACGAATCACGGTGGCAACAAAAACCTATGTACCTTTCAACAGACTTCGGTCTGGATGATCTTTGATTGTATTTAATAAGATCGGCGTTTTACACTATTACGCTAAACAATACACTATCTTCGACGGAGTAATGGGGGAGAGACAGTTGTCTCCCTAGTGAAAGTTGAAGATAGGTCAGACACCATTTAGCTGGAGGTAGACACGTATGACCCAGTCCAATCTCGAGTCTACCTCCGTACATACAGTGTAGTGATAGGAAAATAACACACTGAGTATACTGGCTCGACTGATAGAACATTTAGGAGTTAGTTGCTTTCAGGGGCAATGCGACTCTCACCACACATCACGAATTTAAGTTAAATGTGGCTCGGCCTAGTTTGCAAGGTACACAAAAGGGACTGTTAGTTCGACAAAATATAGGCATTTTCAAGTGAGGAAAGTTGTAGGAAACTATAGGTAGGCGGATATATATATATGGTTAGTTATTAATTTAGACCAATAAGGTAGGGATAATTAAGTTACGGCGCTAAATAAAATTATGATGAAGTGATGTGGGTCCTAGCTAGGCAAGTAATCTGTTACCGCAGGCCGATAAAATTCTAATTGTTTTCCTAAAGTTGTTACCAATTAATTATTCATTTTAAATAATTAACAGAAGTATGATAATATTGTACCATCATTACTTTGGAATACCTAAAAGTCTAGACTGGTTTCCTATTACAAGAATAATACTAAAAAGTTATAGCAAATAAGCTTAGTCGTACTGTGATGTTTGATTTCTAATGCTGAAATGACCAAACAGGCATTTTTTAGCTTTCCCTGGGATGCAATACGATCTCATATCGCTACACTCTTCAAGGTGTTAAAGTTTTACATCCGATACCTTAGCAAAAATAAGCTGATACAAACTGAACAACTAAAACCAGTTTAGAACCTAGGATAAGTCGTTGAAAGAAGACATTGCAAGCTATGAGCTTCTAATAATCTGAAACATAGAAATAATTGATTGATAACAACCAGCTAATTAGCCTGACAATGGTCTACTAATACCATTTGAATAGACCTCTTAAGATATGTAAGTACTTACTTCTAATAATATGAAACATAGAAATATTTGATGGGAACAATCTAATCAATCAGACTAATACCTAGTACAGTCTAATTTATACTTATTAAAGTGAGTAAAAGATAACTTCTAAATGTAATTTATTTAATGATTAACAGTGATAATTAACTACCTACTAAAGGTATACTAACTATGATTTAGTAGTCTATCAAATTAACCACTCAGTCTGAGAGACAGAGGGTGTAAGTTAATGGAAAAATAATTAACTACATTCACTCCCTAAAAGTCAGGGATGTTGAATAAATTAGGCATCTTTCAATAAACTTGAGATGTATTTATACTTTATAAGATCTGTATAATGAACACTAAGAGTAATCCAAAGTAATTTACTTCAAATGATAGTATTCTATTTCAGTTCACTTCCTAAAGTCAAGGATATTGAATGAATTAAACATCCTTTAATAAACTTAAGATGTGATAATCTGCCAATGCAGCCAATCCAATGTAGTTATATTGGAGCTTTACAGGACTTGTATAATAAATACTAAGAATAAATAAAAGTAGTTTTACCTGTATTAATAGCATTCTACTTTAGCCACCGCCTGAATTGGCGTTTTATTAAATTATCCACCCTTTACGGAACTGAATATAAGTTATTGCATTGAATAATTAAGTTCTTAATGTGAAAAGGATATTTGGATGATAGCAAGCCTTGAGATAAACTCTATTGATTTATGTGGAATAATAAGAATTTAAATTGCTAACACATAGTTCATAATGTAAAAAGAAATTAAATTTGAGGAGAGATGTAAATTCTCAGTTAAAGAATTAAAGGCACAAGCTAATAATTAAAGTTAAAGCCAATGTGACGGAACTGTAATTAAACCATGAGATGTACAGTACGCTATGGAGCGGTGGTGGGGCTCATAAATTGCACCAGGCTTCTTATGTATCATGCTACTGATAATAAATAATAATACCTACAAGCTAAGCTATCATCTGATTACCTTTGAGTGGTTACAAATCTTCCCCGCAGCTGCAGTGAAGGATTTAGGTCACAGTTCAGACAGAGTCATTGCTAGGCTACACATATTTATGTTAGGATTTATAGACTGGTAGGTAATTAGGTCAGGAGAAAATAATTTAACACAGGGATAAGCCAATTACTAAACTTTCACGAAAGAACTTGAGTTACTTAAATGCGGTTAACAACGGAGGGTTCACTAGACGATCTGGCCAAAATAGTAGTTATTATAATATTACATTGCTTGACTGAAATTCACTGCAAATAGAATTAAGCTATGCTAAGGTTCCATCTTCATACAAACGCTACACACTCTACAAAACTCCAGACACAACCATTAGATTGTAGATAAATTAGGTTAATTAGTTTTAAGAATTAGATAATAATTTAAGTTAAGGTAAAGCGGCGAGGATGTGTGTATGTATTATAAGCTAGCTAGGCATATAGGTGTGAAAGGCATTAGATTTAGGTTTAGATTAGGTATAGAGAATTTATAGATTTAGGTGTAGCAAATTGATAAGGGGGGGGAGGTTACAAATTGGTGCCGCGACCAGGATCAGAAAGTTAAGTTATAAATTATCATTAATATAGTTGTATTGGATTTCAGTCAAGCGGTAATACTTTAATTTAGAAGTGGGATTTTTCCCACAAATTGTTGTCGTGTTGCGATGCGTGAGTTTAGAATTGGCTTAATAGGGAATAATTCAATGAAGATTAATTAATTCAGAGATATTGAAGAATTATAATTTGACACTTTTCACAATAAACGTTGTTATCTTCTAAAGTTGATTCATACACTTTGTATTACGGGCTCTTGATAGTGGGTGAATTATAATTTGACACTTTTCACAATAAACGTTGTTATCTTCTAAAGTTGATTCATACACTTTGTATTACGGGCTCTTGATAATGGGTGAATTATAATTTGACACTTTTCACAATAAACGTTGTTATCTTCTAAAGTTGATTCATACACTTTGTATTACGGGCTCTTGATAGTGGGTGAATTATAATTTGACACTTTTCACAGTAAACGTTGTTATCTTCTAAAGTTGATTCATACACTTTGTATTACGGGTTCGACCTATATTGTAGACAGTCGCAATGAGAGCTGGAGCTAAATTTTGTTGTACGAAATCTGTAACAAAAAGATTCTCAGGTTAGGTTAAAGGTCAAAGGAGATAAAACTATAAAACAATAATGTAATGAGTATTATTTGAAATACAATACCTTTCAGTTATTATCTTTTCCTTCTTTATTTAATGGTGGATTTCGCCAGCATCAGGTACCGTGCGGCTGTTAGACGTTGTTGTTTTCCCAAAGGATCATAAGTGCACGAAGTACATAGATATAGTTATTATCCGGGGGTCTGGAGTATTAAATTTTAAAATTGTTGAGTTATCTGTGAATACTGAAACCTTTAGTAATTGTTTTCTTGAATACTGAAACCAGTTAACCAATTTTTGTTGTTGACGTTAGGAGCTATGGTAACTGTAGTTTTGTTTCTATTCCTGGTGATAGATTTCATATAGGCATAGGCAACTGGTTCATACAGCCTTGTGTTGAGTTATTTTTAGGATCGTAAAAAGTCGATGGGGTGACATAGTTCAACATTTATTGATTTAGAAAGATTTGTAGAATAGGGGGCGGTTTAATTATTATTGCTGTCGGATGGAAAGGCAAGGGGGCGAGATTGGACAGAATTAACCAACTAAGTTATTGCTGGATTCAATTTATATTATAGGACGGCGATATGCTGTACAATATTATAAAGTTATGACGCTAACAGCATAATATAAAACTAATAATAATTATATTTTGACTAATAATCGTTGAGCGATTGCGGTTTTTAGTTGATGTGCTATTCCACGTATTATAATTTATTTTGTTGGTTATGTTAGAGAAAAAAAAAATTATAATAGTGTACTTGAGTCTCACATCTGAAATCCATAGAGTAGTTTAGGCTAGTCAAGGACTATAACGTTCTTTGTCTATGGTTGGACCATAGAGACAAATGATTTAGCGAGACCATAAACAATCTAGAATTAGGAATGATTATAAAACATGACGTCATAAAACCAATCGGAGAGGAAACTTCCTTATCGCGTAATCATGTGATTTTGTTATAGCAAGTGGAATCACCTGTTATTTTCCATACCTGTTATTTTTAATACCTGCGATTTTTACATTGAAAGAGATTTTCCTAATACTTATCACGTAGTAGATTAGAATGCAATGACATGGGAAATGCCGCTTCATTTTGTTAGTTCGCTAAAATCCTAGGAAAAGTAACATAAAATAGTATTACGGTTCAAAATACACGCGTTGATGAGGAATCGCGATTATAAGTAATAACAAGTAGCAGGTATGTCATGTAGGGGATAGAATCATATGACTATTCATTGCTAGTAGGAATTTTGGTTTAAAAGCAACGTAGTTTGGGATGCATAATGTAAACGGATAAATACGTCTAGTAGGCGATAAAAGTCGTTACCGTCTGGAAACAACTATCTAATATCTACTCTATTGTGGGGAGGTTACTTATTAGCGAGGCTAGATGGCGTTGGGTTACCAATAAAAGATTTTATTTTGGATGATGGTAAAAGGGTGCTGTCTAATAATAATATGTATAATTGAAATACTCTTGCAGCGTTGTAATTAGTCGTTACCGGTAATCATTGCTTCTTACCGTATAGTTGAAATCGTGATAAATAGTTAATTATGAAGATTTATAAAGGATTATTATTAGCTTAAGATGAGGTTAACGTACGCAGAGGTAAAGCTCGCTGGGCACAGCTTACTATACCTACTTACCTAATATTATCAGTTGTGAGTTACCTAGAGATATCTAAGTCGGGAGAGCGGTGAAAAGAAAAGACTTTACTACATGACTAATTAGTTAGGATAGGTAGAGATAGATAAATCATTAAATTCACTGGGTTGGATTAGCCTATTAAGAAGGGTACCTTGCACAATTGTCTATCTCCGTTGAACGATTAAGATGAAATATTTCTCGAGGATACCTAAGATTGACGGATGATGGATAATTGTGGAAGGTAGATATTAATTGAGCTTGGGAGCAAAATAGGGGTCGGAAGAAAAATACAATAGTAAAGAAAGAATAATAAATTGAAAAAAAAAATAATAGTAAAAAAAAAAAATAAGTGGACTGGCTTGAAGTCGAGATTTAACTGCAAAATTAACGAGTTATAGCACTGTTACGCTATAGGGATAACAATAGCGTATGTTATCACATCAATTATAAAGGCGAGTTGCGGACGGATGTCACGTCATAATCATTACTTAAATCGTTTTATCATTTTAAAAGTTAACACCAGCTACTTATAAAACAGTGATCGATTTTATATACCACAATTTTAAGTTGTAGGATAAATTTAAACTCATAGTCCGCAGAAACATTCAAGCCGGAAATAAAGCGATGATATTGCGAGCTGAGAATAAATTTCTTAGTGTAAAATTTATTAATAAGTAAATCCCTGATATTGCGTTATCGAGATTACAATACAAAATCAACTATCACAATTCGAATCATACAAAGTAATTATTTAGATGTTATCTCGCGTCGACAGGTACAAAATTTAATTTAGATGGGTAAAGAAATTAGAACTGAAATGGGTTTCGGATGTGTGACGTTCTTAGGATACGTACTGTTTAGTAGCATAATTTAAATTTAATAAAATCGGCCGAATTAGACATAATTCGTTTTGCGGATATATATATTTAATCGAGATTATTGTGGAGGTAGCCATAGTTCAAAGTTTACTAAACCCGACCTAGAGTCATAGCCTATCTTTATATGTCAGAAGAAAATAATAAATTTATAAGTAGTAGATTTTAAAGTCAATAGTAAATTTATTTTCCCGAGGTGAGACCTGAAACCTAGTTCGCACTAGGCCATTCAAATACTTTAACCGGTAATGTTGATTATAATAAATAAAGATGTTCGAGATTTATAATAATATTCTAATACTGCTATATTAAAATTGTTATTATGAAATTAAATAGGTTTGCTTAACAATTGGCAAATAATTATTAACTCAAGAATTTGTTTAGTACAAAGTAAATGTCTACAGGTTTAGAAATGATAGGACGAACGAAACGCGTTTTTGACTTGTGGGAAGGTCAGCGCAGACTGTCAAAGCGGTATTATCTTGTTTTGGTTATTTATTATATTAATATGAATTGCTAGAATTCTTAAATAATCTAGATTATTGGCATCTAATATGTACGTGATGAAATTGTAGATGATTAAAATTAGTGCTAAGGTAGGTTATTGTCGAAGTTATGGCACAACCTTAAAATTGTTAGTTAATGTGAACTGCATGTTGCATCTAGATTGTTTTATACAAACTAATTAATTGACAGTTTTCACATATGTAGGCCGGGACATTGAGTTGATGAAATAGTGTTATCAAAATCATTCATCACGGAAAGATAAAGATATTTTATTTGCAAGTGTGAATACAAAAGTTTACTTCGGTTAGTATTATTCTGTTCTATACTAGTTTTGTGGTAGCGTTTTACCTAGGGTTTTCTAAATTATAGGAAATTAAATATTAATTGTCTGTTGTTGTCTTCTACGTTAGAGAAGGAACGGAGAAAGATAAGGGGGACTCATTTTGTTATAGTCAGCTGTATCATAGATAATCCTCCTAGTAAATATTTCTTGTGATTGCGGTAGCAACATAGAGTGTTTATAGGATGTTTTGTTCATTAACTAATTATCTTCACCGCAGCTGTGGATAGGGATGGCTAAAGTATGTGAACAGGGGTGGAGAAGATAGGTCATTATAAATTAAAATAAATACTTGAATTGCAATATGCCTGACTAAATAGTGCGAAGAGATGGAGTAACTATGTTAGAGAAATTCTCTATTGCATAATATTCGAACTTTTGACATTTTCAATTGTAACTTTAGAATTTTGATTAGAGTATTTAACTAAGCGGGTCCAACGAAGAAGGCATGCTGAAAGCGAGGTCTTTGGTCGTCTATGCACACAATAAAATTATAGATGACACAAGGGAGCATTCTTAATTGGCACTGTTAAATTAGTAAAAGTAGCTTGTTTAGGGTGTTCGAATATTTTTAGTCGCACTGGGCACAAATAGAACTTAGTTAAGCGTGTAGGGTTTATTTCGATTTACCTGGTGAAGTAATTAAATCGAAGTTTCGGAACTGTGCTGTAGAAGTGGGAATTACTCAGCACACAATAAAATTAAGTGGTTTCCATTTAGCTTCATTTCCTAAACTAGCCTTTCTTAAAGTTGCGGAAATTCTGCTGTAAGGTGGTTCCTTTGGGGGCGTCTTGTGAAGTCTAAATCAGGACAATTATACTTGACTAACCTATAGAGAGATAATGTCTTAGGCTGCAGAAACAGAGGCCATTGATGGCATTTCATTTTGGCGTGGTCAGGGGATCTCGTGTTGCTGGGGAATTTTACCATCTGGACGGAAGGCTGAAAAGTAAAGTAGAATGCATAATGAGTAACCAATTAGAGTTACAAACATTCGGGAGATTACCATCTTAATAATGTGTCTTGTGCGAGTATAAAATTAAAAACATCTAAAAAAAAAAAAAAAAAAAAAAAGAAGAAACTAGCACTATTGAATCACGCAGTTTGGAATTCAGTAAATACGAGAAAGAACTCACGATATTAATTACCATGAATACTAAGACGAAGTGTCACCTTTAATGACTTATTATTTACCGATTTGACCGATTATTAGTAATATAAAAGGTAGGAAGTTAAGTAGAGTTGTGGGGGCGGATAAGATAGTTACCGGTCTGTTTAATTTAAAAGAAAATGATATTTTTCAAAGGTATAGGGAAGTAAGGGGATATTGACGTATTATATATTAGCAAATGAGACTAAATGTTGTCTTTCGTGCATAGTAATAACTAGGGATGAGACATAGTTACTAGATAGGTTTTGGCATAAGTATTTGCTTATACGTATAAGCTCAGTACTTGTCAATTAGTATACAATGTCCAACACGTACCGGGGTATTAACAAGTATTTATCGATGACGCATACATTGACAGTTAGACGGATATACATAGCACACAAACTTCTAATAGATCTGAACTACGGGGTAGCTAGTTCAAAACTCAAGGACGTGTTTCGAGATGCGTACCCCCTTAGAGTGAATGAGTTTTCCTAAATATTTACGATCGACAACCTTATTGTAAGGCGTTAAGACCTCTATTTGTATGCACGGTGAGTGGGTGTCACTGCGTACCGGACAGAAGCGAGTCTAGTATTCTATCTCGGTTATTTGTAGGATTAGACATTAGATGTATCTCATCTAAAATAAAGTTATAACTCTTGGGCGATGATGGTATGCCTACTGGTTTTGGTTGATATGGGGGTTTGGTTAAGATTTCTTATCCGCGGAGAGGAAAATAGGTTTCGGTTGAAAGAAGTAGCTAATTAGGGATTGTGGAGGACGCGGGTTCGATCCCTGCCTGAGGTAGACAATTGTTCCGACGTTTCGTTATCTTAGGTAATTATATAAGCTAAGATGAGATTGGTAGCGTTAAAGTATGAAGGAAAGTTTAATTCAAATTATTAATTATTATTCATTAACCTAGTTGGAACTAAAAGACCATGACGGCGAAGTGGTTGATGCTTCACCCACGAAAGATCCCAGGTTCGATCCCTAGGTTGCAACATTTAGATGCGGAACAAGTTGTAAGAAAAGACGTAAGTTAAAAGAAGGCCATGATGACAGATGTACTTGAAATTATTCTAGGAAAATAATTTAAAGAATAGAATAATTGAATGGTTCGGAAGATGTTATAAACTTACGTCGGAATCGTCATAGAGTTGAAGAGTTTTCGCTAGGGGGCGTTACTAGACAGAGCAAGAGACTGTTATATTGATTTATATTATATTATGATTTGTTGTTATGATGGTAAACAAAAGGCAAATCATTATTCGGAGGTTGTGTATGATTAAAGAAATGGTAGATGTCTAAGTTATTGGGAAATATTTACCGAGACTAAGTTTACTGGGATTTCGTTTCGAACACGAGAACTGGGTATGCGATTATGATTTTGTGTCAGTTGAATAGAATGAGGGGTGTGGGCTATTTTGCAATAAGAAAGCTTATGGAGGAAGGAGTCATTAGGGATTTGGGGAGGAACTATAAATAGTAGGAATATCTTTGAGGGCTAGGATGACAATGAGGTTGGCAAGGAAGGACGTGCTATTTTGTACTTAATTAAGTACAGGGTTAAGATATAATTCGCCGCAGATAAGAGTGGTACTTTATCTGCTTAAATTCTATCGGGGGCGGCTGTAACGGTACAGAATGAATGGTATCCGTCCGTTAGTAAGGAATGTGTGGGAGTAGCATTAAAATAAATATTAATGCGTAGCACCATTAATATAATAAGCATGAAAAAGGGAATAATAAACTAGTTCAGAATAATGGTCAATGGTCTAGCGCTTTATCTTTATTTTGAATTTCGCGGGGACTGCTCTGCGCGTCCCTTGCGACATAGGCGGCGTCTAGCGGAAGTCATTTATTTGGGCTTCGCGTAAGGTTGCTAGGTTGACTAGGACCGTATTTTATTTTGAATTTCGCGGGGACTGCTCTGCGCGTCCCTTGCGACATAGGCGGCGTCTAGCGGAAGTCATTTATTTGGGCTTCGCGTAAGGTTGCTAGGTTGACTAGGACCGTATTTTATTTTGAGTTTCGCGGGGACTGCTCTGGGGTCGGCAAAGTGGTTCACCTACGGGCGGACGCCACCTATGGTCGGAATACGGAACTTTTTATAATTTCACAAAATACAGGATTATTGGCTTAAGTGGATGATTATTGAGAGGGAATTGTTAATAGAAGGCTACATTTAGATATTCAAAGATGTAATATTGGCTATCTGACGAGATTTGGTTAGATTATGGAAAAAATTTAGAATTGCGCGGCGAAAGCGGCAATGAGCGAGCGAGAGGTTGAGAAAAAGACAGAAAGAGAGGTCGGATGATAGCTCCACGTGGCGCGACGCGAAGGCGGGGGGGCATCGGGGAAGCGGCTAGCGATTGGTTGAGGGAAGAAAAGCGGTCTCGCGCGGAAAAATGGGAAGGCGCGTGGCGGGAAAGTTAAGATACTTGGGGAAAAGAGCGGAAAATTAAGGACATTCAATTTTGGGACATCGGCGGTGCGGTCCAACTTAAGAGTGCGGTACTACTCATACGGGGAAAATAGTGTCCGAGCTTTGATAGTGCGCTAAGTGATATTCGAGCTGCGATATTAATTAAGATTTGTGAAATTGAAAGTTATTAATATAGTAAACTATTGCGATCGCAACTCGAATCCGTTAACGGAATGAAGTATTCTGGGGTACATCGGCGGAAACGAATCACGGTGGCAACAAAAACCTATGTACCTTTCAACAGACTTCGGTCTGGATGATCTTTGATTGTATTTAATAAGATCGGCGTTTTACACTATTACGCTAAACAATACACTATCTTCGACGGAGTAATGGGGGAGAGACAGTTGTCTCCCTAGTGAAAGTTGAAGATAGGTCAGACACCATTTAGCTGGAGGTAGACACGTATGACCCAGTCCAATCTCGAGTCTACCTCCGTACATACAGTGTAGTGATAGGAAAATAACACACTGAGTATACTGGCTCGACTGATAGAACATTTAGGAGTTAGTTGCTTTCAGGGGCAATGCGACTCTCACCACACATCACGAATTTAAGTTAAATGTGGCTCGGCCTAGTTTGCAAGGTACACAAAAGGGACTGTTAGTTCGACAAAATATAGGCATTTTCAAGTGAGGAAAGTTGTAGGAAACTATAGGTAGGCGGATATATATATATGGTTAGTTATTAATTTAGACCAATAAGGTAGGGATAATTAAGTTACGGCGCTAAATAAAATTATGATGAAGTGATGTGGGTCCTAGCTAGGCAAGTAATCTGTTACCGCAGGCCGATAAAATTCTAATTGTTTTCCTAAAGTTGTTACCAATTAATTATTCATTTTAAATAATTAACAGAAGTATGATAATATTGTACCATCATTACTTTGGAATACCTAAAAGTCTAGACTGGTTTCCTATTACAAGAATAATACTAAAAAGTTATAGCAAATAAGCTTAGTCGTACTGTGATGTTTGATTTCTAATGCTGAAATGACCAAACAGGCATTTTTTAGCTTTCCCTGGGATGCAATACGATCTCATATCGCTACACTCTTCAAGGTGTTAAAGTTTTACATCCGATACCTTAGCAAAAATAAGCTGATACAAACTGAACAACTAAAACCAGTTTAGAACCTAGGATAAGTCGTTGAAAGAAGACATTGCAAGCTATGAGCTTCTAATAATCTGAAACATAGAAATAATTGATTGATAACAACCAGCTAATTAGCCTGACAATGGTCTACTAATACCATTTGAATAGACCTCTTAAGATATGTAAGTACTTACTTCTAATAATATGAAACATAGAAATATTTGATGGGAACAATCTAATCAATCAGACTAATACCTAGTACAGTCTAATTTATACTTATTAAAGTGAGTAAAAGATAACTTCTAAATGTAATTTATTTAATGATTAACAGTGATAATTAACTACCTACTAAAGGTATACTAACTATGATTTAGTAGTCTATCAAATTAACCACTCAGTCTGAGAGACAGAGGGTGTAAGTTAATGGAAAAATAATTAACTACATTCACTCCCTAAAAGTCAGGGATGTTGAATAAATTAGGCATCTTTCAATAAACTTGAGATGTATTTATACTTTATAAGATCTGTATAATGAACACTAAGAGTAATCCAAAGTAATTTACTTCAAATGATAGTATTCTATTTCAGTTCACTTCCTAAAGTCAAGGATATTGAATGAATTAAACATCCTTTAATAAACTTAAGATGTGATAATCTGCCAATGCAGCCAATCCAATGTAGTTATATTGGAGCTTTACAGGACTTGTATAATAAATACTAAGAATAAATAAAAGTAGTTTTACCTGTATTAATAGCATTCTACTTTAGCCACCGCCTGAATTGGCGTTTTATTAAATTATCCACCCTTTACGGAACTGAATATAAGTTATTGCATTGAATAATTAAGTTCTTAATGTGAAAAGGATATTTGGATGATAGCAAGCCTTGAGATAAACTCTATTGATTTATGTGGAATAATAAGAATTTAAATTGCTAACACATAGTTCATAATGTAAAAAGAAATTAAATTTGAGGAGAGATGTAAATTCTCAGTTAAAGAATTAAAGGCACAAGCTAATAATTAAAGTTAAAGCCAATGTGACGGAACTGTAATTAAACCATGAGATGTACAGTACGCTATGGAGCGGTGGTGGGGCTCATAAATTGCACCAGGCTTCTTATGTATCATGCTACTGATAATAAATAATAATACCTACAAGCTAAGCTATCATCTGATTACCTTTGAGTGGTTACAAATCTTCCCCGCAGCTGCAGTGAAGGATTTAGGTCACAGTTCAGACAGAGTCATTGCTAGGCTACACATATTTATGTTAGGATTTATAGACTGGTAGGTAATTAGGTCAGGAGAAAATAATTTAACACAGGGATAAGCCAATTACTAAACTTTCACGAAAGAACTTGAGTTACTTAAATGCGGTTAACAACGGAGGGTTCACTAGACGATCTGGCCAAAATAGTAGTTATTATAATATTACATTGCTTGACTGAAATTCACTGCAAATAGAATTAAGCTATGCTAAGGTTCCATCTTCATACAAACGCTACACACTCTACAAAACTCCAGACACAACCATTAGATTGTAGATAAATTAGGTTAATTAGTTTTAAGAATTAGATAATAATTTAAGTTAAGGTAAAGCGGCGAGGATGTGTGTATGTATTATAAGCTAGCTAGGCATATAGGTGTGAAAGGCATTAGATTTAGGTTTAGATTAGGTATAGAGAATTTATAGATTTAGGTGTAGCAAATTGATAAGGGGGGGGAGGTTACAAAACGAACAAACAGTTTAAACTTTTGCAATTTAACAGTTTATTAATATATCTTTGAATAAATAAAATAAATACTTTTGACACAAGAGTTTACCAAGATAATGCCTATGCCTATCTTAATGCAATTGTTAAATCTGTACATAATTTATTAAACGTTGCACACACAGTGGTAAGTCGCTTTTAGGTCATATCTGTGTCTCTATTAATATACCTAATCTTTTTTTCTGGTTTATAAGCGTAGTTTATCGACCCTAGCGTTTCAATAGTACTTATCATTATTTAATATTTTTAAATTATCTTAAATGAAGAATATATTGCAAAGATCAGGACTCTACTACTACAAGCTTCGACATCTGGCGGCAGTAACTGTAACTTAATCTTAAGTCAGGGTTCGTATCGAAGTCGATTCGGTTGTACATTGGCAACTGGTTACCTAGATGATACTTGGTGGCCGGTCTTATATGGTAGATGGTACTGATGTCCTTTAACTAAACTGTTTTATTTTGGGTATATTTGGATGGCCACGATTCGGGTTTTCCTAGTGTGCAAACCACAGTCAATATGTGTTCTGTACCTACTGTTACAAATTTAATTAACTTAATTTAACTATGTGCCTTTTAACTACTTTGTACATTAGGTACCAATTTTCCCCCTAAACTATTTAAGTATTGTTTATTTAAATATTGTTTTGTCAACGTTACACAAAACTTAATATTGAGTTTGAGCAAAAAAGACAAAACTATGGTTAACTAAATGTCTTAAAAATGTTTCTGAATAAGGACCCTTAATATTCAAATAAATAATTAGTGTTTGTAAAGTAAATATCGCAGACTGATTTGAGAATCAGTTGCTTAAAATTTTAATTTAGTAAAAAGTACCTTACCTGCTGCTGAGAGGTTCGGTAACTCCACAGTTGTTCTCAGTTATAACTTTGAAAATAGATTAGGTGGAAGTAACTATAGTACTTTATTTGTCACAACTTTTTATTTTATTAAAACCAATAAATTCATGTTTGTTGTATATGTGTTTTTACTTAAACGATTGACTACATCGTGTCTACTGTAAGTAAAGTTTAGGTTACAGGTGGCTCCTCATGAGTCACTCCCCAATCGAGTAATCCACGCCCAGGCAGTGGGTAGATTACAGACTGAAGAAAATGGTAAGATGCAGGAACAGTTATTAAATAATAAGCTTGCGGCGTTGTGAGCCGGTGTACGATGAAATGTATTGTGCTGGCCAGCGGCGTCCGCTGCTCTGTGACAGGCGTTCCTTTATGCGCTCGAACAAAAGTCTACGCCGGGATACTGCTCCAAGGTGGCATACTAGTTCGCTGCCAATGTACACTGTTTAATACACTTTTGAATACTTAATATATCCGCCTCTGTACTTTAGTACCACTCTGCGATAGACGTTATGTATTACAACCCTACTTGACAAGTGGTAAACGTTTCATGTCGATACGTAGGCCACTTGTCTACGGCGTACGTACCTTCCTAAGATGGAGGAGCTCGAGGTGTTTCTAATTTGGTTACACATTCAGTGATTCACTTTAGATGTATGTGCAATCTTTAGTCCGTTAGTCGCCTCTTACGACATCCAAGAGAAGAGATGGGAACAAGTTAATATGCCGCCACCGCCACACATAATACGAATTAATAAGAAATGATTCTGAATGGACTGTGGCCGATGGTAAAAGCCTGAGCGTTCGGCCGTTTGCCCGCCACCTCATTCGCCTCAGCAACGTGCCTTGTAACTAAGTACTAGATAGGTTTCAGCAGAGGAGTTATTGTAACCGAACAAATAGACGACGAAAAACTGCGCACTAAAAATCATTGTGTGAACTAATTTCACAGGCACCGGAAACTTTTTGTTCATTTTTCTAAGAACTTTTTCTAAGGCAAGCACAATACTGGTCTGAAGTAATTTTATTGTTGAATGGCAAAGATTGTGACAATGCGATAGATACTTTGTTGACTTCAATGGCCAAAAGAGCAAATTGAAGGTTGTATTAAAAAAACCAGTATTTTTTTAAAACATTTACTAGCTAAGGTAATGAATTGAAACTTTTTTCTCTTGAGTAACTTTTTTTATTATAATGGCACAGCTTGTTATTCTTAACGACTTAACGACGACGACTGTCAATTGCCTGTGTGATGCGGTCCCAGACCCAGAAATCCCGCGTTCGATTCCAAGCGGGGCTAGGGGGTACATTTATGCACTCGGTTTGGTTGGTGATAGTGCTTGATTTAAGTCCGCCTGTCTAGCCACCACCGTCTAGTCCAAATATGTCGTCTTAACAGTAAATTTTCCTCAAAACTGTAAAATAAAAAAAATATATAAAATAACATCTATGCGGTAGTAGCATTGTTGTAGTCAGAAAATTAGAGATAAGATAGTCAGTTCTTCAGTAGTTGAGGAATCTGGGTGAATCAGCGGCCTTATCATAT